>WAAD01012250.1:269489-303926 GCA_013389945.1 Fregata magnificens | reverse complement strand
ATCTCTATACTGACTCATGGATGGTGGCCAATGCCCTGTGGGTGTGGTTACAGCAATGGAAAGAGGGCAACTGGCAGCAAAGAGGCAAATCCATCTGGTCTGCCACATTGTGGCAAGATATTGCCTCCCGGGTAGAGAACCTGGTTGTAAAAGTACATCACATAGATGCTCACATACCCAAGAGCCGGGCCACTGAAGAGCATCAAAACAACCAGCAGGTGGATCAGGCTGCTAAGATTGAAGTGGCTCAGGTGGGTCTGGACTGGCAACATAAGGGTGAATTATTTATAGCCCGATGGCCTCATGACACCTCAGGCCATCAAGGAAAAGATGCAACATATAGATGGGCTCGTGACCGAGGGGTGGACTTGACCATGGACACTATTGCACAGGTTATCCATGAACATGAAACATGCACTACAATCAAGCAAGCCAAGCAGTTAAAGCCTCTCTGGTATGGAGGACGATGGCTGAAATATAAATATGGGGAGGCCTGGCAGATTGATTAGATCACACTCCCACAAACCTGCCAATGCAAGCACCATGTGCTTACAATGGTGGAAGCAATCACCAGATGGCTGGAAACATATCCCGTGCCCCATGCCACTGCCCAAAACACTATCCTGGGCCTTGAAAAGCAAGTCTTATGGTGACATGGCACCCCAGAAAGAATTGAGTCAGACAAGGGGACTCATTTCTGATACAACCTCATAGACACCTGGGCCAAAGAGCATGGCACGGAGTGGGTATATCACATCCCCTATCATGCACCAGCCTCTGGAAAAACCATACAATGGACTATTAAAGACTACACTGAGAGCAATGGGTGGTGGGACATTCAAACATTGGGATATGCATTTAGCAAAAGCCACCTAGTTAGTCAACACTAGGGGATCTGCCAATCGAGCTGGCCCTGCCCAATCAAAAATCTTATGTACTGTGGAAGGGGATAAAGTCCCTGTAGTGCACATAAAAATATGCTGGGGAAGACAGTCTGGGTTATTCCTGCCTCGGGCAAAGGCAAACCCATCCATGGCATTGCTTTTGCTTGAGGATCTGGGAGTGCTTGGTGGGTTATGTGGGAGGATGGAGAATTCTGATGTGTACCTCAAGGGGATTTGATTATGGGTGAAAATAGCTGATGAACTGAATGGTATGATGTTAATTGTTATATAATAGTGTATGTCATCACTACTATGGTTGCTATACATCATATCAATGGTATTACAATAAGAATCACCCAGATCAATGAAGAATGAACTTTGATGAAAACCAAGCAAAGTGCAGTGGTGATGGAACCAGAACTGACTTCAGCATGCAACAACCCAACACCACACACCATGTCTCCTGCCCTGAAGGACTGTTATGACAGATGGAGCCCAAAGTCGTGGACTAAATGAACTCAATGGACATTTTAGAGGGATGGTTCATAGACTAAGGGAATGAGATCTGTGTATATACATATATATATATCTCTCAAAAGACAGGAAAAGTGGTGGTGATTAATTGGAATGTACTGGAAAGGATAGGACCTGGGCATGACGTAAATGGTATAGAATAAGAGGTGGATACTGTCCTGGTTTTGGCTGGGACGATAGAGTTAATTTTCTTCCTAGTAGCTGGTATAGTGCTGTGTCTTGGATTTAGGCTGAGAATAACATTGATAACACATTGATGTTTTAGTTGTTGCTGAGCAGTGCTTACACTAGTCAAGGACTTTTCCAGCCTCCCATGCTCTGCCAGGTGTGCAAGAAGCTGGGAGGGGAGGGGACACAGCTAAAACAGTTAATCCAAACTGGCGAAAGGGCTATTCCATACCATATGACGTCATGCTCAGTATATTAACTGTGGGAGTTGGCTGGGGGGCAGCGATCGCTGCTCGGGGACTGGCTGGGCGTTGGTCGGCAGGTGGTGAGTGGGTGCATCACTTGGGGGTTTTTTCCCTGTTTGTTTTTCCTTCTCTCTCTCTCTCTCTCTCTCGTTGTTTTCCTTCTCCTTACAGTATTATTACTATCATTATTATTATTATTATTTTATTTAAATTATTAAACTGTTCTTATCTCAACCCACGAGTTTTCTTGCTTTTGCCCTTCCGATTCTCTCCCCCATCCCACTGGGGGTGGGGGGTGTGAGCGAGCAGCTGTGTGGTGTTTAGCTGCCTGCCAGGTTAAACCACAACAGTGTACATATGCCAGAATGGGAACTACGTATGTGTGCACTTGAGAGAAACGGTGAGAAAGTGTGTTTGTGTGTGTGTGTGTGTGTAAGTACCCAACGTATTGAATTTATCAGCCATGTTACCCATACATTATCAATGCGTTGAATGCATCAGCATTACCAGCCATATTGAAACTGGTTTTCACAGCTGATACTTTTTGTGCTAAATTCTCCTCTCCATAAAGACTTTCTAGAAGGGCTCAATGGGTTGCAGAGTCTTTAGTACTGTGTTCACCTCCCATTGTCATGTTTTGACACGAACATGAATTTTAATTGGAGACTTTTGTTTTATCAGCTCTATCAAGAAGCATGTTTGAAAATGGAGGACAGTTATTTTAAGGCACACTGGGGTTTTTAACTAGTGTACAGCGGTGACAGCACAACGAATACCTGTCAGAAATTGATATCCAGTGTCTGTCGTTCCTCTACCCATCCTACCCTTTATCCCAGCCAAGATTCAAGTAACCATTTTTCAGCCCCAAGAGGTGAGGGAGGGCAGACCAGATCCTAGCAGCAGCTGGCTGAGGGATATTAAGGACTGAGGAAGCCTGATGGCAGGAGCCCAGCACACCCACACCAGGTATTTTCTCACACTAGGTTTGGGAACTGGAAGTTGCCAACATGGTAGTGAAGGGGAATGTGTGAGGGAACAAAGTTTGCGTATGAAGAGTATCAAACAGAGCTACCATATGATTCTCAGGGGCAAATTAAACCTAAGAGCCACCCTTTCTTACTGTACATCATGGCATCACAATTGTTGCACAAACATGCATACACACATATAAAACTATATACGCTTGCCAATGCACGCACACACATACACACAGCTAATCTCAAGATCCATAATAATTTGCTAGTAGGGGAAAAGGAGTAAAAAATAATTCCTAGGTGTGACTAAAACTGTTTAAAACATCAAGTAAAGCTCTCATTAGCATACAATACTCCTTATATTCCACATAGCTGTATTGAATATTTCAATTAAAAAATTATCCAGATAATTTATTACATATACCCCCCACAGTCTGAGCCTGGGCCCACCACACGAGGCACTTTCCTGAAGCTTGAAAGCTGTTTAATCTTCTTTTCTGGCCCCTCTGAGATAACTTCTGAATGGATTCTCCAAGCTCCTTATACTAAAAGGTGATCACAGTGCAAGGCCAGAAGTTCCCAAATTCCCTCCAGAGGCTGGACACATGCTGGGCTTGACCAGTTATTGGTAAACACCGATAGATTTCAACCTCTTGTACAAAAAGGTCTATGTATGCTGGAGCAAATATATATAGAGAGAGTAGAAATTTCCTCATGACAATAAGAAATCACTAGGAAATTACCAGGAGGGAGAAAAAACCAAATATTTTTAAATGAATGGTCTGAACCTTTCCCTTTGTGACTGATTGAAATGAGAGTTATGAGGGCTGGATTCAGCCTTTTATTATGAGACACTGAGGTTCTGCAGTATATTTTTTCATTTCTTTAATTTAGATCTGTGAAAAAAATTGGCATGAAATACAAATAAATGACAAAGCACTGAGAATTAGGCCATTTGTCTGTAAAACCAGATATAATCCCCAAAACAGCAAAACACAGAAAAATGCATCAAAATGTATTAGAGATGACAGGCCATATATTACACAGGCTATTTATGCAACTGTACATCACATCAGTACCAGTGAGTCACAGAAGCCTAACATTAAATGTAAGAGGCATCGCACAGATTAATATTAATTAAAATAACAGTTACTGTTAAGTACAGCATTCTGCTAGATACAGTGACAGATAAAAGACCAGTGAGGTGTTCACAGCAATGAGCAAAATAAACATTTCCACCCTGCAGTATGTACATATATAGACATATATGTATATATTGCTAGTAGGAAAGAGCTGTGGAAATATATAAATCTCCATGAATATATCATTTTAAATGCTACAATAATCTTCCTCATTTAAAAATCTCTCTACTGGGACTGTAAGTTTATTTAAAAACCCCATAGCTGTTGCCTTACACAGACACTGTAGGTCTTAAGAGCCTGTGTTCAGCCTTTGGATTTACCCAGTTCATTTGGGTTTTCATTCCCTGTGTTTCAACCTAATTTTGTCTGGCTTCAACTACCCATAAATACCTATTGTCAGGGCACAGTGAGGCCAGGGTGGGCAGCTGTGGGGCAGAGACCTCCCCCAGCATCCCCATCCCCCCACACCCAGAGGTGGCCAGCAGAGCCAGGCTGGGGATGGCCACGGGGCCAGGGCACCTCTGGGGCCAAGTCAAGGAGGCAAGGGTGGGATCAGCAAGGGAGATGAACAGGGATGAGTACAGCTTCAGCATAGCTCAGGCAGGACCCAGCATGAGGGCTGGAGCTGAAATGTGGCCCCCAAGCCCAGGGATGAGTCTTCCTGCAGCTCTTTCTGGCCCTGTCGCTGCTTTCCCAGCAGTGAGACCCCAGATTGCATGGTGGCCCGATATCAGAGGTGGCCTCGTGCACAGCAGCCAAACCACCAGGGTCGGAGAGGGCATGGCAGAGCCTGTCCATGCCATCAGGGCACCTAATGTTTCCTGCTGGAAGTCTCCAGATCTCAAATTTTACCTGGACAATAAAAAACACAAAGTGTGGTAAGATAGGACTGACGGGTGTGGCCCCCAACCTCATTTTCAGAGGGCCACCGAAGAAAGAAGCCATGCCACAAACTTAACACAGCGACAGTTTTCTTTCCAGTGCCCCTCTGGCATCTTTTCATGAAGCACCGTTTGTTTTAGACAGAGATTTACAGCATTGCATCCTCTCCACCTTTAAATGCATATGTAAGATACTGGCATCCTCACACTGATTCTGCACTGAGTTCCTATTAAGGTACCTGAGCATGAAAGGTGAGTCAGACCCACTCTGCTGATGACCTTCATTTGGAAAACAGTGAACGTACTTCTGTGCAGGCCAAAATATTGGGTGTTACTAGCATAACTCTGCCACAATGACTGGAAGCCTGCAGGAAAGCTATATAGGTAGGAAATGAGGAAGTGTTGCGTGTGCTGCTTTCATCGGCGAGGATGTGAAATAAGGTATTTCCTAAGGAGGGTTTGAGGGGATTTTTATATCACTTGAGTTTTGTGATTAGAGTTTGCACCTGATGATACACGTAGGCAGGGCTGTAGATCAGAGCACAGACCTGGTGGGAACGCACATGCAGCCCCCTGTGCCACAAGGCATCTCGGGAAGGTCCATGGAGTCACCTGGACTGAGTCAAGAAGGAGCTTGCCAAAAAGCATCACCATCCCCTATCACCCAGAGACAGGCCATCCACTTGACCTATGAAATTTCAGATCAATATAGTAATTGTTTGAGTAATTATGGTATTGTTTGCTGAGGTGGCATTCATTTCCCATTACAAGATTTCTGCCCTGATAGATTAGAGGTACTCTGGTCTATCTTGGAGCTGAAAGGGTTGTACCCTTTCTGGATAACATTTGTAGCTAGAAGAGAAAAAGGTCATTCATAATTATTTTTCTGGTATACTGGCTTAGCTACTCATTTGATTTATCATGTGTCCTTTCTGACATACCATGAAATAATAAGAGAGTTAGATTGTCTTTAGGGAAAACAGGCATCCAGCTCGCAGAATACATCAGTTTCAATAACACACTTCAAAGGAATCCAGCTCCTTTCAATATATTTGGGGATTTGTTCACCAGTTTGGGTTGAGCTGCTTGCAAAACAGATAGAAGAAACCTCTTTGTGTGATATAACCAGATGCCATTTGCAGAGCCTGTGACATATGGTCCTTCAGACGTGGAGATAATCACAGAGGATAATTCTTGAGAGCCCGTTAGGATTCCAGAGTAGCTGTCTCTGCCATGTGGTGCTTGCTGATGTCTAAATATGATAAATTCACTCACTTTATTTTCAAAAACACAGCTGAAAGACTTTTAAAAGGAGTAGCATGAAAGCAAGAAAGTATCAACCCTAACCACTCAATCAAAGTGAGAAATATATTCCTGATTCCATCCAACTTCAAGGCAAATTAATGAACTAAATAGAAATCTGCAGCTGAAACTCACTGATATGAGAATAATCTAATTTTCCACAATGAAGGCAATGAGGATTTCAAGGGAACCTACACAAGCTTTTGTTCAATGCAGGCCTTGGGCAGGCAGTGGGTACATCTCAGTCTTTAACCAACCCCCCAAAAAAAACCCTCAACCCTTGTATTCAGGGTAAGAAGCAAAAAACATAAAGCTTATGTTGTTATCACAAAAAGTATTTCAAAACTATCTCTTAACACAGAGGGTCTGAAGTACCGGCTTCCTCAGGTGTGCACATGGGGTCCAGGTTGGTATTTGCCCACATGCCATTCCCACTCTACTGTTGGCCCCCCAGCATTGACAAAAATAATTCTCTGGGAGGAGAAATCATAGTGGATGGTTGGGAGTGTCTAAAACACCAGTGACGCCTACACTGCACACCTTTACCCTACACAAAAGAGGACCAGAGCTTAAGCATTGAACCCTTCTTGGCTTGTGTGGATCTTTCCACTAGCTCCTACCACCATGCCTGGGAAAGGTACTGGGGATAGATATGCCAAGGACTGGTCCCAAAGGGAGTGTGGACAAGACTACATCAGCATTGGCTTGACACACTCTCAGCAGGCTTTGCACCTACGGGGGCCACCACATGCCTTCATGCACTGTGCATGCCTTTGGATGTATACAGCCACATTTTGTGCCACGAAACCACTGCTCGGCTGGCCTGCAGCACAAACCTTACAGAGGAGATGAGATCTCAGACATTTTGAAATGAAGCACATGGAATAACACCAATATTTTAAGGCTACAGGCTCACCTGAAGGCCAGAGGCTGTGCAATGCAAATGCAGCCCGTCTGCTCTGGAGGCAACTTGTCTTAAATAGCATGGATGCAAGGCAGTGTGTGCCCCTTAACCCTGCCGCCAGAGTTTGATTCCCTGCCATGTTAGCAGTATAGGCATAACCTGTAAATCCCTCCACTGGTCTGAGATACCTAATGAAAAAGGCAGCTGCACAGACCAGGATCCATGGAGTTAGAAGTTTCTTTGGACAGCAGACTACTCCCAAAACAATCTAGGAAGGTATGAAGGGACATGGTGTCATCACTTGAAACACTGAAATAAAGATTTTAGTGGTTGTCGCCACAGTAGCTGAAGGATGCAAAAGAAAGTCCTACAGACTTCCTACAAAGTCTGTAGGAAGACATAGCACCTTGTATTGTCAGCTGATGAATCTGTATCTCCCATAATATATTTGCTGTCCTATTAGTTGGTCTTTCTTCTGACACAAGGCATCTTTCTTGGGTTTTTTTCTGAGTGCAATGCAAGACACAATGGATGAAATAGTATCTTTTACTGTGCAGAGGGTGAAAGTCCTTCTGGCCTTATACACCCATGAAAGCAGTATGTGTGAAAGTGGTACCAAAGTCTCCCATAGATATTTTTAAACTGATACAGTTTGCAAACTGCTTAGTACCTTGATAATACCCACCTTAGCTAGATAAAGGAGACTAAAATACCCTTGCTGGAGCTAGAATGGGGTCAGCTGCTGGCAAACATACCTTACCTCTAGAGCACGCTCCATTTGTAACGCATGGCTACATGTTCACTATGGAGCGTAATTGCCCAGCTTAGCTCTGCGGATAGCGTTCAACAGACCTCTTCATGTCTTTTAGATCCAGCATATCAGAGACCTCTCTATCCACTCAAACAGAAGAGTCCGAGAAAATCAGTTGAGTCTTCAATCTCTTATATATGGATTGCCTGAGAAGACAATCAGTTATTTTGTGTGGATTGTATAAAGCTTCACGTGCAGGTTCTGGAAGCCCGTGCCTGAAGACATCAGCAGGTAAATGAGGGAGAAAAGACTGTTTCCGATTCACTTGTAAAGTTTTAACTGCTCCATAGCTCATCTATGACACAAGGCAGCAGCAAATTTGCATTATCAGCCTTGGGAATGTGAATTTTATGCATTCCAGAGTAACAGAACGTCCTCTGACTTGAGGAAGAAAATAATATGAGCTCCTAACTTTTTATATTTGTCATACCTTCCATTTTAAGAAATGAAAGTGCTTCAAGTGTTTTCATTAAACTCATTTAACAACAGAGGAACTCGAACAAAGACATGGGATTTCCATGCTGCAGGAGATGCTGATCACCCTCGATATCTTTCCTACAAAAATGACACAGAAAAGTAGAATGTGTCAATGGAAGGAACAGAAGTTTTGCACAACCATGATTCAGGAATTTTGGAACATTTGGATTAAAATAAAGCATTTCTTGGCATTCCAAAAACAAAGCTTTTCTCTTTGATTCACTGGCCTGAAATGAAACTCTTTGTTTTGATCTGAGTCAACATTAATCTCTGTGCCCACTCCAGCTGCCAAAAAGCCTTTTGGGAGTTGTCTGCCCTCATCCTCTTGTTCTCCCACATGGGCACTGTTCCCCGGCCAGCCTGTATTTCCCGTGGCTTCCCCGCAGAACGGAGGCCTAGGAGCATCTCGTGATGTATCACACTGACTCAGCCACAGGGAAAAACAGCCATTGTTTTTCATTTTTCATGAGCACAATTTCATCAAAGTCTTTTTTCCAGTGGCAAATTTCTATTTTGATGAAACCACTGTTCCTCAGAAAAATATGTGAATTTTTTCTATGGGCTATTAAACATCCCTCAGAAAACAGATCTGAAGAAAGAATGAATGAAGGTGTGTATCAATGAAGGCAGATTTTTCCCTGTGAAGAAAACCAAAAATAATATTTGAATTAATTTCATAGCTAATTCTTCTTCTAAAATGATGGACGTTTATCATGCATTTATTTGTATTTGTAACACTCAAAGGCAAAAGAACACAGTCTGAAGTTAATAAACCTGTACATTCACAAAACACCAATGGCTTATTCAATTTTATGTGACATGGCTTGTATTTTTTAGAATTGGTATATATTTATTAAGGTAGTATTTTAGGTAAAATGAACAATATGAATACCAAACTTTGGAATCAGTTCTGTTGTGCTTCTTGTTTCTAAAGGGCAAATTCAATTCAATTCATGTCTTTTCCAATTTAGACATATGGGAAGAAAAACACTTTTAATACCCATGGCAAAATAAATTATTTAAAACTTCACATTCCTTACAAATTCCAGTCCTGTTTTTGTCTAGTAATTATACACTCATGAATCTCAATTATTATAAAATATTGTGTTATTGATAACTTGCTGTCCAAAAAGTCAACAACAATATTCAGAGCTTGTCTTAATTTGCTCATTTCCCCTAGTTATTGATAATCCTGGTGGATCGTAACTGGCCATCTGAGTCAGATGAGATTGATCTTGTTACCCGCT
Source organism: Fregata magnificens (assembly GCA_013389945.1). Lineage (NCBI taxonomy): Eukaryota > Metazoa > Chordata > Aves > Suliformes > Fregatidae > Fregata > Fregata magnificens. Next base: position 294,357 of record WAAD01012250.1, on the reverse strand, counting down.
TGGATGACATCCAATTTGAACGAGAGGAAGAACAGGTAACAAATGATGGGGAATTAGAAATGCCAAATGTATTTATTTTTGATAAGCACAGACAATTTCAATGACTCCCTCCAGCCATTCTGGTATGAGAACAGATCCGATAATGTGACCTCAGAATCACAGCTGATTTTGTCAGATCTATGCACGGACATGCCAGGGTATTCCTGTCTTCTGTAAGCTCCTGTGCTTAGGCACTGTGTTAGAGCCTGGAAACTGGAGCTCGTATTTCCCTGACAGGCTGTAGAAGAAACCCTAGAGACCATATAGACTTGGGTGTAGGTACAGGCATAGGTATAGGTATAGGTACAGGTACAGGTATAGATATAGGTATACATACTGTCCCAGACAAACAAGACTAATTTAGAAATCGAGATTTCCTTGGTGCCCTCCCAGAGCTGCCTGATGAAAAGAAAGACAAGGAAGATAAAGTCTCCTCCTTGCTAGCCACAGCACTTCTCCAGCACTGCGCTGTCAAGGCCGGGGGAAGGAAGAGCTTCATGCTGGATTTGGAGACACAGAGCTGTAAAGTAAAACAGGAAGGAGCAGGGACAAAGAAAAAAAACGTACTTCAGGCTCCCCTCGCCTGTCAGGGTGGACTCCTAGGGACTCTGACTGCGTGGCTGTGGGGGAGTCCTTGGGTCAGAGACACAGCAAACCTGTCAGGGTTTGCTGTCATCCCCAGCTGGGATGAACCGCTCCGGGGAGCGAGAGCACGCAGCAAGGAGCGGTGGGCTGCAGCTGGCACCAGCACCCTCTCCTCGGCACGGCAGGGGATCATGTGAAGCGAAGGAGGAATCTCCTCCCTCCAGCTTTAGCAGCTGAATTCTCTCACCACCATGCTGGGAGCTGGCAAGGAGGATGGCCTGTGCCAGGGCTGTTGTTACTGATGTAAATTAAACAGTTACCACCGCAGGGTGACTCTCTGCTCTTTTCCCTGAGCAGACAGCTGCTCCAGAAAACACATGCTCAGGCTGCTCACGCTGAAAGGAAGAACCGCAGAGATTTTATTTATAGATGCAATAGGCAGGTGTTCAGCACTTAACGTCTGCCCAGTAGGAGCTGGAATTGTTTCTTTGCCCACAGCGACTACGGACTTGATTACTTTCTGTGTACATAATGCATTATATATACTCTATATCTCTCCTTTCCCATTTGGATTCAGTGCATAAGCTCCATACAGCTGTGTTGCCCTCTCTCCTGCAGCAAGACGTTTACTGGTCTTATCAAGACAGAAAGAAAAAGTACCACAGACTGTGGAAAACTAAACTTTAATGGAGGAGTTCATGCTGCGGTGTGCCTGGTGTGATTCTGGATGGCGGAAGACTGTTGTGCAATGAACATGTGTCCGACACTTCAGTATGAAATGTTTCATCAAGGTTTGGAAAGCCATCTATGAAATATTAATTAATTACCACTAAGTCTCACTACACTGTTGTGAAACTGGCACAGTGCAGTTTTGTGCAGCTTGTTTTCAGAAAGTGTTGCCTTTTATTTCAGCTACATGATCATAGCACTCTGCATAATTTATACGTCTAAGAGCCTTTTGTAGGGCACGTTGGTAGAAAAGCTCATAAGTACCACAGAAGCTGGGATCTTGTCAAGATTAACAAGGATTTTTGGGGGTTGGTAAACAAACACAACAAAAGCAGTTCCTGTGCTTGTGCCATCCATGATTTTCGCAGTGGCAGGTTTGCTACAACGACTTGTGACAAAGCGGTAAGAGAGCAAAACTAAGCTCTCTAAAATCCAAAATGAAACAAAAAGGACACCTTACTGTTTATGCAAGATGCCAGCCATACCAATGGCACAAATGTATTTTGAAAGTATATGAAAATGGACTTTGAGATTTGAACTCAGGAAGAAGGCAGATCCTTTTGGGAATGCAGTGCTGTGCACCAGTCACCAGCAATGCAGAGCACAGGAGTGCAGGCAACTCCACTACGGACTGCCAAAACTGGGAAGTGTTTTTTCCACATTTCTTCCTCGGAATACATATTCTGACGTGCCATTTTTACATTAGTGAAATGCATCGGCAGAGTGAGGATAATTTAAAAACTCTTCCTCTCTTTGGAAAATACCTCTTTCATGTTTGGAAAAATATCCACGGAACAGAGTGGAGAGTGGTGTGGGGGGTCCTCAGGGGCTACATCATTAGCGTCAATGAGACTTTAAGTCCACCACCTGGGGAGCAGACCTCAGCTGAGATACGTCAGGAAGCACCACCACAACGCACAAGCAGGTAAGCAGCAGTGATGCACAAGTCAGGCACGACAGTATTGCTCCAGACTGACAGGTGCAAGGGGGACATTAATCCCACCCAGTCCACCTACTTAAAAGCTGAGTGACTGTCCCAAGCCAGGTATCCAGACTCCCTTGACCCGCAGTGCAGAGGGCACCTGCCTCTCCTCCTGGGCTGCGGAGGGAGCCTCAGTGACGAGCTTGGGTTGCACCCCCCGCCTTTGCACAGCTACAGCCGGGTGAGGGGGATGTGAGGGACGTGCCAGGCCTAAGAATAAAGCTCACAACTCTTTGCTTTCCAGCTCTACAATTAAACTGCTAAAACATGTTGACAATATGTCTGAATCTTGTTGGAACATCTACAGCAGAAAAACAGCTTATGCCTGCGCCTGGAATTACTTATAATTAGAACATGTAATTAGGACGTGGACAAACAGCCAGGCTCAAATGCATACAGAGGCCTGTCCCTATGATGGCAAAATTTCCAGAATGATCAAACAACAATAATCACATTTTGTAGGCACTAATTTTCATAGCCTGGTGAAGAAACATACAATAACCAGCTAAAGAATTCTGGCATGTTTATTGTTCTGCACCCTTAAAAGGCAGTCCGTATTCAAAACATTTTGGGGAAGCCTGTGTGCTGTTTCACTTGCTTGACAAGGTCTATGCAGAGCAGAGCATCACCCTGGTCTGCATTGTGCACGGCGCTGTGCCGCTCTGATCCCTCATCCTTGAAAAAGCGATGGCAACCTGAGTAAGCAATGGCCTCCAGAGCCATAGCACGGATCAAGCAAAAGGGGCTCTGGCCCCAAGTGTCTCGTGGAAGATGGGTGCAAAGAGGGGTGCTGGATGTGGTTATCCGCTGCTGTGGCTGCGCGGGGAAAAGGACGCAGCAGCAGAGGTCAGCAGGAGCCCAGTGACGTTGGTGGAGGACAGTCCCCGAGTCAACACAACATCTCTCCCTGCCTCTGCCTGCCCTCTCTCGATACTCCAGGCCCTTTCTCCTTGACACATGTGGGCAGAGAGATAGCTGTATGTAAGACTAGAGGCACAAGGCAAGCTGGGCTGGAAGAGCACATGGAAGACTAAGCCATCTGGGGGGGACACACCACAGGCCATGCTGAGACAGCCCGTCCAGACTCTGCCAGAGCCCTCCACCTCGTTGCCATCTGTGATCTCCCCTGTCCCTGCCAGCACAGACAGTGAATGCAAACGCAGTGCTCTACTGATATCTGTCACAGAGGAGCTTTAAATGGAAGTGAGACGCTTTGCCACTTCTCCCCCATTTTACTGGTGAGGGAACAGTTCTCCAGAAAATGGAAAGTATCCAAGGAGTTATTCATGAATGTGGCACTGCCACAGCATCTCATGTCCCACCAAAGCGGTGATGCTGGGGGAACAAAACAGAGCAGATGACACAAGAGACAGCTCTTTTGTCCTAAACCTTATGGCACAGCTGAAGGGCTGAAAAACTGAGAGGGAAGGGGGTTAAAAATAAATAAATAAAAATTTGTCACAATAGCCCTGCAGAAGGAATTGAGTGGATATTTCTGGCTGGTACATAATGAGGCTGCTTCTCTGTCACTGACGGGTTTTGCCCTCCTCAGGTTCCCTACAGAAATGTAGGCAGGTAGCAATCCTGCTCAGCCTACAGTAAAAAACAACCGGTGTCTAGCAAGTACAGCCAAAGCCTCAGTCAAAAATAGGCTGGATCTCAGGATTCACTCCAACGGGAAGAGGAGGCACAGGTCTATCACTTGCAGGCGAGCTCCTAGGGAACTGGAAACACGTCTGAGAAAGTGCAGCTTACCTGAGAGGCAGCATTCAAGAGAGGAAGCCCCTGATTTTCTCCATGCACCCTGCATCAAAAGCTTAGCAGGGAGGCTAAAGCAAGGGGACGGAAGGAGATAAATTTTGGCAGGCAACATACCCTGCTGTGCAGGAGACCTGAGGTTGCGCAAATATTTCCAATCAAAAATCTAAACCGCAGCCCAAAATCCAAATATGTGTTCAGAGACACGTATTTCCCCCTGATTTTACTATTCAGAAGTAAATTTTCAAATGGAGAGTAAAAATGATTTCAAATCCATGAGGGCACGTAGGCACTTTCATGCTGACAGGAACACGGCGGACGGGCTAATTGTTTAACTTCCACAGTTTTCAGTCAAGGCAGACTACTAAGTCAGCTTGGAGTTGACTCGGTCCGATGCCCTCCGGTTGCAGAGCTGAGCATCTGTTCCTACTCTGCCTATTTACTTTGCCATAATTAGTTTCTACACCGCAACAGACTTGGCCTCTCACCTGCCAGCGCAGCATTTTATCAGTGGCTACTCCAAAGTTCACGTGTGCCATCTTGCCCTCACCTACCGCGTCGTCAATTCCCTTAAGTAATTTGGAAGAAGACAGGTTTTGCCTGTGGTGATCATTTAAGCATTGTACACATCCCTAATTATTTTCCTTACTAATTTAACTAGCAATGAGGTAAAGTAAAGTTGCTTTTTTCCTTTTAATAAGGGAACTATGACTTTGGCAACATTCCAGTCCTCCTTTATGGTATCTGGCTTTAATGATAGTTCATGTCCTTTTGCTGACAGATGAACCACTCTTAAATTCTTTGAAAACGCCTGGATGAATACCATCTGGCCCTAGTGATCAATTGCATTTTTAAATTGTTCCTCATCTTTATTACTTACAAAAAAAAAAAGAAGCTCTAGAGCAGGTATTTCCCCCTTGTCCTCTGCAATGAAGATAAATGCAAGGGATTTGTTTCATTTTGCTGCAATTTCCTTATTATCCCCAACTGTTCTTTTTCAAAACAGTGTCATCTGATGGACACATTGGATGGAATGCATTTGCTTCTCTCACTCTATAATTTATGCAATTAATAACTTTTTTTTACTTTTCTGACCAGCTCTGTGGTTGGCCAGCTATCTTTTGACTGCGTAAGCAGCAGAGTACTACTGAACAAATAATTTGATTTTTCCCCCCATCGATGCTTGTTCACTTTTTCCAGCCTACTACTGCTAGACTGTTGAAACTGCTGCCCCCTTCACGGATTCCTAATTCTGAGGTTCCTGGGGAGATTTTGGCTTTCTTTCCCCTCCTTCCTAATTACAGCCCTCCATACAGTGCATGTTCCTTCCCACTGACTTCACATGATCTTAGCATTTACTTTTTTCTTCCTTTGCTTCTTAAGAATATGAATCACTCTTAAAAAACATACAATCTAGCACCTTGCAAATGTTTTAGCACACCTTTATAGCAGGAATTTTTAAAAAATTACTGTTCCAGGGAGTCCATGCACTGAAAACAACTGTTGCTTCTCTTGACATAAAAGCTAAGCCTGCGGGTCCCAGGCCATGCACGATGTGCTAGAGAGACACAGACGAGAAAGACAGCCCTGGCCCCAGCCAGCAATCAAAATGCAAGTATACACTATGCAGCACCTTTTCAAGAATTTAACACTTACCAGACTCTATCATACTTCACGTAGCACAAGATAATCTAATTTATAATAATACTGTGATGAACTAAACTAATAAGTATATCTTTAATATCTGCACAGCCACATTTGGAGAAATGTCATTGTGGGTACAGTAGGAGTAACGTGTAATAAATGTTTCATTGGCCGCCACAGGTAATATTTTTGCCAAGGCAGCTGGAGAAACTGCAAGTTTACTGGCCCTCATATTCAAGCTCAGCATCTATTTGCGGAAAACAGCTGAGAACTAAGTACAAATTTTCATCATAAAAATAACAAAAAGCCTCACTCTCAGTGACATACTTAGCTCCAACAGTGTTACTTTATTATCGTTGTTGTTATTACTAATAATAACTTCAGTATTACAACATCCAAAGCACGGTAGGCTTCAAAGTTATATATATAGAAAAAAAGCTATTGCCCAGAAGCATGACTGGGGGTAACAATTGACCAGAGCTGGAAATCCCAGCTATTGCATCCATTCAAAATTAATTCCAAAGGGTTTTTTTATGACAGACTTTTTTGTAAGTGCAGTAGATCAGGATGTGCATAACACGAATGAAAGGAGCTAGTGAAAGACAATATATCCACTAAAAGTAGGCATCTAGCTGTAATGTTGGCTTCCAGATAAGCTGAACTGGCTTTTCAGTACTGAAAGTACGGAACAGCATTATTCCCAATGACTCCAAAGATTGCCCAGGATTTCTGAAAAATCAGGCTACTTAATTGCCACCCATAGCTCTCATCCACCTCTGTCCCCATCCCCACCTACAAGAGACATTTGATGGAGTGATAAGCATCCATGACAACACCCTGTCCTTGGCCTTGCATTTTCTAAAGGTGGTCCCCTCTCACAGGAGAAGGGACCAGGCTTTTTCCTGGCCTGAGTAGTCCAATTGAACACGTACTTGGGGGGCACTCATTGTTAATATCAGTGTAGGTAGGGAGAAGTGCAGACATCAACTCTTCCAGGAGGCCAGCAGTCTGACTTTGTTGACATCTTCCATCCTCATCAAGAAATGGAAACCAGAGCTGGAGCTGAAACTTTGGTGTTTCTGCTGTGGGCTTTTCACAGAACCCAATGTCAAACTTACCCCTGAGCATCACACTATCTCTGACAACACACACAGGGAAGATGCCTGAGGAGCCAGGAGACTGTGGAGTATTGTCCCACTTGCTCGTCCACATGGAGGAAGGACCATGTAGTCAGAAAGATATTTCAGCCCTTTCACTGTAGGCACCTAAACTTCAGGCATTTATCTTAAAAAAATACTGTCCACGGCTCCCAGCAGCCACAAAAAGAAAAGCTGTATTGAACAACATTCACCCCTTTCATCTTCAATGCACATATAAACAAGAATGATATATAACAAGACTGGATTATTTGTGTTTGTCTCATTGTTGTATTAAAAATATTAATAAGGAAGATATTAAGTTATAGTGTTTCCTTTTCCTGCATTGGTAATTCTGATGGAAGGCAATATGGACAGCTTATACTGTCCCTGGGCAAATATTAAATAAACAAAAGGCTCAAATACAATAAGCATTAATATTTCATGAAGTTGGGAAGAGCATCAAGAAAGCTTTTCTTGGTCACTTTACCTAGCACTCTCCCAGTGGGACTGAAAAAACCTTTAATGAGAAGCAGAAAGAAATATGTCAAGCAGCAAAAGTATACACCAAGTATGAAAATGAACTCCTTTTTGGATCTCTCAGAGGAGCAGGGCTGTGCAAGAGACAATATTTCAGATGTCTTAGCAGGATGTTTTGAAAAGCCAGGCAGCTGCAGCTGAGTTCTGTTTCGTTTGTTATTTTATTTGCTGTTGCCCACAGACCTTTCCAAAAGCCTGCTCAATCAGAACACTTTACAGATGCTGTTTGAGAATGGCGACAGCTACTCAGGATGGGACCATTTGGCCCAGCAGACAGCTCTTAACGTTGTGGCAACCCAAAAGCACGGTGCAGTACCCACAATGGTTTAACCATCACCTGAAGAGGTGCAGGAAGCCCCTTGCTCTTTCACTGTAGGTTGGAAGGAGTCCTGGGAACCTCAGGAGTGGGCTGGACTTCCTCAAGCCGCAATCTTACGGTCATGGGTGCCCATGGGGGTTTGCATTTCAAACCTACAGTGGAAAGTGAGGAAACCTTGCCACTGGTGCTAGGGGAGGTGGAGTCCCAGCTGACTATACAAGCATATGTGCTAGAGCTGCAGAGCGAGAGGCTTTTGGAAATGTGCCATGGCAAGGGTGCACATGGTGTTAATTTGTGTCACCTCACATGGGATTCGTTCTGCTTGATCTTAGGCAATTATAGCACAGACATCTTCATCTGAGCTAGTTGTCTAACTCTCTTTATAGTCAAGGAGAAATAGGCGCTCCCAGGGCATAATTCATCTCCTCCTCGGATAGATGTCTGAAATAGAGCAGATGAATCATTCTCCAGAAGCATCTCCAGACTCTCCGTTGTCTTCACAGTCATAACAGAGGCCAGACAACCAGTTCAGATCTAGACTTCTGCTTTGCGGACATATAAAATTAAGTGAGAGGAGTCTCAACTTTTGTGACTGAATGGCATTAGTCTTGTATATGATTCAATGTGAATGCAATGAAGGATACAACCACCTTCATATAAAACAAAGGAAATAAACTATAATTTTCAGCAACCTACTTTTTATTGAGCTGTGCCACAAAGAGTTCCAAGTCCATTTACAAGGAAAATGCCAGATACCCACCTTTCCTGAACAACTCACAGGATAGTGTATATAACTTCTTGGACCACCCCTTCATGCATCTTCTGGTATTTGTGGTTTCCCAGAACATGCATCTGTGTGCATTTGTGGTTTCACAGATGAGCATGCATTGTTCCCTCTTTGCAGTTTCTCATGCCCCAGCTTGGAGCTCTAATGTTCAGAGTGTATGTGCTCCTGTAGCCAGTTTGTTTCTTTTTCTTTCTGAAAATCAGTCTTTTAACAGATGTGGAGGGTCTATTCTAGCCATGGCCATTTATAATTATAATAAAATCACAGTTTTATGGTGACCCTACCTTCTTTAATTATGTGTACTGCCTATAGATCTTTCTGATTTCCAGAACACAAAATGTGCTGCATGTGTCTAAACAGTGGTTGATGACTACTGCCCTATTCCAGTAGCATGCTACACCATAAAAACGCCTTCAGTCTGCAGCAGAAATGATATTCTGTAGTGCTCTTTTATTTTAATTCAGCTCGGCATTGCACAGTGATTCTGTTCCAGGAAAAGGAAGAGTTGGCAATCAATATGTTTAGACTACCTGTAGACTTTACCCTGAGTTAATTACCAATTAACTCAATGCACATTTGTAAAGCCTACAATGGAGACGCTACATATTTATTTCTGGTTACGAATTTCTGTTTCTTACCCAAAGCTGACCTTCTAATCTTTTATGTAAATAACCATTTTTTTATTGTTTTGATGAAATGGAAAAGGGTCGATAGTAGCCTGTATTAATGTGTTAAATACTTGCTGCTAATTGTCTATTAATAATGCAGAGCATTAAAAATCTACAGTAGATGTATCCGCTCTGATTTCTCTGGCAAAAGCATTTTTTCATTAATCATCAAACAGTACTGTGGTTAGCTCCAGACACTGCTCTTCAAACAAGATCATGGCATGGAAGTATATAGCTCTTATTCTTGTACATCAGGATTTAAGTGGCACAGACCAGAAGCTGTTCACTGTGCTCCAGTGACCGAAGGTACCTGAAATAAGTCACGTGAGCTCCCGATATGTCCCAGCTTTCCTGCATTTTTCTGGGCCTCTCTTAACCATTTAGAAACAACATACATTTGAAGACCACTGTGAAGCAAAGTGGAAAGATTTCAAAAAATGAAATGAAAGTTAAGATGCCCTGACGTAACATAGTAATTCATAAAACTTCCAGCTACTTCAGAAAGTGATTGCAAGAACACATTTCCCACATGCTACTCAGATACATCAGCTCCCAGTGAAAACTTTTGTGTTCACCTTCCACCACAGAAACATTTTCAAACTAATACAATTTCCTCTGTATTTTATACTAGAAATAGAAATTCACTTAGAACGGAGTATCGAATAAGTTTTAATATACTCATTATACCATAACTTGGCCTTTCCTTGATTTTAGCATTTTAAATTCACACTCTCCTGTAAGAACACTTTACCTGAGGAAAGAAAAAAATTTTAGAAAAAGTATCTGGAAAGAAAAAAATAGTTTTAATTAAATAGCCATTTTCAGGTCTTTGTGGTTTATATTTGAGGAGCAGATTCTTTCCTAAGCACTAAAAGTGCACATTGTTACATTAATTTAACTAATAGGCGTTAGTTATGACAGCCTGCCTGGTAAAGGTTCTGAGCCAGTGTCATTCCTATAGATTTATACACTTGGAAATATGCACTTTAAATGAGAATCTTGCCAGTGTCAAAATTAAATTAAACTGAATTAAATCATGTGCCCTATCACAAAGACCCGAGATTCTTTTCAGAATCCGGTCCAAATTACAATCGTAACTCTAGCCCGGCTACTGAAGAAAATTAAAAGGCAGTTCCAACTTCATTACACCCTACTGAAGTTGCCGGCTATACAAACGCAGGGTTAAATCCTTAGCTGAGCAAAGTGTCTGGGACTGGAGCGCGCTTCCAGGACAATTACTCCCACCCTCACACCCTGAAAGCTCCCACACCCATGACACCCTGTGGAGAATGGCTCCTCCAGGGACTGTGATCATCATGGGGTCAAGTGCTCACAACGAGATGAGCATGTAAGACCAAACTTCAGGTCCACCAAGTCCCCGCTCCCCAGGGTCAAACTCTAGACGCAGGAGGATCTAGTAGTGAAGTGCTCTCAGGATTTGTCTGTCAATGTTGACACACAAATGCCTTGATGGGTTGATGTCTACCTTGTCTGAAGCACTATAGCCGATCATAGGCTGTCATGTCTTGCCTCAGAGCACACCAGTCAGGGCAGCCTTCGCAGAAAGTGGAGTAAGTGGTGGCTCTGCCTGCTTTAATTCAGCAGTCCAGTGGTTTACAGTACTTAGGTGTGGCACAGCCTTGATGAGTATACAATGTGAGCTAGGAAAAGCTTTTCCTCAAAGAGCGTTAGCTGCTGCTAACTCATTGATACCTCGGACTAAGCCAGCATCCATCAGTCCTACTGAATTTGGATTCCTGTAGGAGTCAGGAGCCAGGAACCAGTGCCTCTCAAAGATTGTCTTTTTGCATTTATGTGGCTCCCACCTGTGCTGGCCAAGAGTGGCCCACCTGCTACTTGTCAAGCCATGCCAAGGGCCCTTACCCTACCTTAAGCTACTGGAAACAGCAAGGCATGAGCAAGCAAATGCAACATCTGTAAGACAATGTATACTGGGAGTTTTCCCAGCAAGCACCCTCTCTCAGCGGTGCCACACAGAATCACAGACCCTCCTGCAGACAAGCAGATGCCCCAAGGACTCTAAACACCTAGCATAAGTCATAGCAAACATACTAGGCTCACAAAATCAAAAAGCTAACACCATTTCCTTATACATGTTGCAAATTGAGGCTTAGGTCTCAGCTCTGTCAGGCTTTCGTCAGTCAGGAATGGGACCACGGCAAGAAAATTTTGGTTCTCATTATCAATATGGCATTTGTTACGTGGGGGACGGGAGTGCTGAAGAAAAATGTCAAAGTTGACCATGTAGCATCAATTCAGCCATGTCTATCTTCACTGGTTAGACCAAACACAGTGCTGCAGCAACCACGGACTTGTAAGAAATGGTGTTGGAAGTTAACATGAATCAGATGAGGTCTTACACTTTGGTGAAATCATACCACATGTATCTCTGCATTACAGATACATGGCTCATCCTGATGTGAGATTTAGGGACTTTCTCCTCATACAGCTAGATCAGAGTCGTCACAACCAATCTATGAACCTGACAAGTATCTGGCCTTAATAGGCCTCAGTGATTAAGGGAACAGCCCTGACCTGTCCCTTTGATGTCACAACGTTAAAGAAAAAGAGGACACAAGCGAAAGGAGATAATGCATAAATCTGCAGATGACACTGAGCTAGCATACCCCATCCCCTTCCAACCACACGGGCTATGGGGACCAGGGATGGTAGACGTGCTGTGCTGATGGCAGATCACCCTCTACCAACCCACAGCTACCCTAGGAGTGCGAACGGTGCTCTGCAGCTATTGCAGGGTATGATTCTGAGAGATACTCAAAATACACTGGAAACTGAGCTTGTCCCTAGCTTCCTCCAGCTTCCTAAACCCTGCATAGCTCAGCACTCCAAAGGATCAGCCCACTGGTTTTCCACTCCTCTCTCTTGCCTGCACAGAAAGCAAAGTACCTATTTCCAACAGATATCTGCTACAATCAGGAGCCAGCTTTGTTCAGCTACTGTGCCCAAAGGCGAACTCTTGCCAGCCACTCTCAGAAGTCTCTTTGAAGGCTGGTTTATTGGCTGCCTATGAGAAGACTGAGGCAGAGCAAGTTTTTAATTTTCTTTGTATTTTCTTTTAAGGAACTTTTCTTTCTAAGTGATGCTCAAAGGAATGCCTACTCCTCCATGCAATATTCTCTATGGGAGGGGAAAATATTACAGTTCAGTGTACTGTAGAGAAATGTCAATTATTTTAACAGAATGCAACTTGTACTACTGTGCTTCCAAAACACATACAACAAATACATGTACATTGAGCACACCTTTATTTGGAGATGAAGTCTAATATTCCAGTTTTCCCAGATGCTGAGGGTTTCCTCATCCATTTTAGTGCAACCAAAGTAGGTCAGTATAGCTATCCTGTCTCACTTTTCTTTTTTCTGGATAACTTTGAAAACCATTTTCCCTGGCAGTGCTTCCATGCACATCTGCATTCAAAACAAGCTCATCTGTGCCCTCCTTCAGGGAAGGGATGGGGTGAAGGGAATGAGGGGTGATACAATAGCTGTCCTGCCAGCACTCAGCAGGGTGACACAAACAAAATCAGCAGCCCACTTAATTGTCTGAAAAGAAGAAGCACGTTCCTGTGCCAGAGCGCCTTATAAGTACTATCCAGCAGGGATCTCTCCCATCTGTGCACACTAAAGGGCTGCAGCTTGAGTAACAGAATTATTACAATGCTGATTGCATGATGTAAGCTCTCTACCTGTGCAGTACAAGGCAGGATTAAGCCACAGAAGTAGCTGCAGTGACTTGCTAAACTGCTCTGGATTGCTCAGGCAACCCTTGATGATACAGTTGCATCGTCTGTGTAGAAAGTGGGAGCAGCTGTGGGGGGTAGCCATGGGCCTCACACCCTCACCCTAAAATTCCTTACCTGAGATAAATCCCACATGGTCCAAAATAAAGTCTTGCTATTCGCACCGGGGCGCTGGTGAAAATGTAAACCTCTGCTACTTCTGCCAACGGTAACTGAACCATCCTGCAAGCTTCCTTGGTCCCTAATGAGTGATCATTAATCACTGGGTATTTTCTAAGCACAGTTTAGAGTTTTAATAAATGCCGTATAAAGAATTAACAAGGCCATAATCAAGAAAACGTGTTCCTTGATTTGGGATCACTGCAGCAGGAAGGCTCAGAGCCAGATAAACAGTGCTGTAGCTCACAGCCTTTTCCGTGTTCCTGCACATTCTTCCACTGGTTGTTCATAAGGAGGAAGGTAGACTCACGTTCTCACATCTGTGTTGTCATAGAAGAAATCTGACTTCTCATTACTCCCCCAGAGGGAAAAGCGAAATGGAGGGAGGAGGGGGTCCTTATCCAATTTAAGACGGTGTGTGCAAGGCCCTCAGCTCATCCACGTACAATTGTGGGTGTCAGCAAGAGACCCCTTTAGTGGAAGGAAGCCACAGGAGGGAGACGGTTAGATTAAAGCCACAAAGCACATACCTTTTTCAAAACTCAAATGAAAGAGTCCCTTCTCCACCTCAACTTGCAGGTAGTTCCCCCTCTCCCAGTCGCCTCCCGCCTGCTCCAGCTTGAACCAGGAGTCCCTGCTTTCTGGAGAGAGGGCAATAGAGCATATCCAGTCCTAACTTGCTCCCTGTCCTGTCTCTCCCACCATGGCTATGCTTTATGGACAAACAGGTTGTAGGCAGAAACGGAGCACAACTTCAACGACCCATTACAAGTGCACAGGGCAAAACCCTAAGAAATGTACAATTTAACTTGAGACAAAACATAACCACCACGCATGCCAAGCAGAAGAAGGTAATGACAGTAACATCGCCCAGTCACAACAGTTGGCTGCTGCACGGGCTGATGGCATTATAAATGCATGCTAGGAAAAAACATCAAGCTGAGCTGAAGCCATCTGGACCCAGTTAGGCAACAGTGGCTGGCTGAGGGGTGTGGAGCGTGGTTTGAAGGGGGATAATGCAATCACTTTTTTCTTTCTTGATGGCAATTCCCTAAACCACTCTACCCCCTCTTCCCACCAGGATTCAGCACCAGCCTATCATACCCAGGGCGAAGTGCAGTTGAAGAAGCAGTCTTTTGCTATGCAACCTACACCCTACCTAGGAAATAAGAGAATAATGACTGGATCTACCAAATCAATGGGAGAAGGGGAGCACAAGCAAGAGGATGACACAAAATGCTGTAGCAGAGGCGGCCGCCACCCAGAGAGTGCCGAAGAAGCACCCTCAGCATAGTGATGGGGCTTCACAGCTTTGAGTACATACAATCTGCTGAGTCTTTAGTGATCCCAAAACCTATTTCTCCTCACTGTGGACCTCACTGACCCCAACACGGTTGAGTGCATACAAGCCCGGCCAGAGAGGAACTGGATTTGTCAGTGTCTGCTTACATTGCAGTTTGACACAGTATCAGCCAAGTCACTTTAAACTGTATTGCATTCTCCCTAATGGTGGGTTTTTTCATGCCTTGCTGGTGTGACACAACACCCCCAGGCCTGACACATGCAAGTGTCACAGTCGAAGCCAGTGGCACTGATCTACGGAGATGTGCTGGCAGCTAGGTGCTCATAAGTCATGCATTTGCCACACTGAATTCATGGACTTCTGTGATTTCTTTTCTCCAGCCAGGCTCTGACCCCCTCCCTACATGCCAGCCTGCCCAATCACCAGTCCCAGTCTTACCAGGCTCCCACTGAATCTCAACTTCCCTTTCAGTTCTTTGCCTTCATCTCCTGCCTCATCCCAGCCCGCCTTTCCCATCAGTTGCCATACCTCCACAGAGCCCAGGCCCTGGTCGGAGCTCTCCTCCCTCCCCTTTCCCAGGTTCTGTCCCCTCCTGAGCCCCACCGAAGACCTACACCCACCCAAAGCCCCACTGAAGCCTCCTGGGGCTGAAGCCCCTCTCCTTGCCAGGTGGGTCTCTGCATCCTCTTGTCCTCAGCAGACACTCCCAGCCCCTGCCCCAGCTCCAGCTGCAGCCTTCCAGTCTCTGGATGTTGTTTTTTTAACCTTTTCTTTTTGCTGAGCTTCTCAGGTTTTTTTCCCTTCCCTTTTCTTCCCCCTTTTTCTGCCCCCAGTCTCTTTCCCTCCCTCCTTGCTAGCTTTCATCGTCTTCAGACTAAAACTGAAGAGAGATCCTTCTGCCCTCCCTGGACGGGGCACTGGGAGATGCCCCCCCCTTATCATGCCAGGTGCCTGTCTACACCCTCCTTTAGGGGAGCTGTGGCTTCACAGCAGTCTTACATACCAGACTATGTATTCAGCTGCACAAACTTCCTTTGTTTACTATACAAAATCTTATCAACTGATGTGCATGTCCGTTTACAAATTACTCAGTCCAGCCCTGCAATTAGTTGCAGTAGAAAATGGAGAAAAACTTTAGAAGTGTAAAATTGCATTAGCGTTTTTTAAACAGAACTGTTTGCTTCAGAAAATTTCATGGTCAACCTGAAAGAGTTTCCTTTAATACATGTTGCCAAAAAGAAAAATAAATGTATTTTGAGTCAGACCACAAGAACTTCTCCATATTTGGGGGGTTGGTTATGAAAGCGAAAACTCCATTAACACTGTTCTGATGAAGTGCACCTTTTCAAGTCATAGAGCTGTGATGTTTGTTTCAGGTGCATGGGTAGAGATCTTATTTTTAAATATTACCTGATGTGTGAAAGGCTGCACCTACATTTTATTCCATGTAGTAGTTAAGATGAAATCAGTCCAAAATACATCACTTTTGTACAGTATGTGTTTACGTATGACTCTCCCCCCACTATATATCACACCAAGCCTGATAAGTCTTTAAAATGGATTTTGAAAATGCAGAAGCCTCAGAAAAGAACTGCGAAAATTATTCCAGGGCTAGAGATAACACTGCACCACAAGGCATTTTAAAAGCTTGCCAGGAAGAAGACTCAGAAGCCACTGGATTACAGTATCTAAGGACCTCTGGGGGAAGCTTTTCCAGGTGGAAGAGGACTGTTTAATCTACCAGAGAAAAGCATGTCAAGAAATAATGGTTAGAAGCTGGGGCTGATCAGGAATTAGGCACACGGTTTTAATAGGGAAGATATTAACCAGTGGGATAAGTGGGGGGGGATGTGCCAGATTCTCTGTTTCTAGAGGTCTTTAAAGCAAGACTGGATGCTTTTCTGGAGGTGTGATTTAGCCAAACATACATTACTGGGATCACTATAGGAGTATTGAGGTGAGATGCATAGACCTGTAAATCGCAGTCATCTTAGCAGATTATGTCAAGGTCCCTTCTAAATACATAACATTCACGTATTTCTTCTTCCTCAGAACTGAAAACACTGTGGATGGATTTAGTTTCCCAGAATGTATGTACGTACGTTGAAACGTGGCAATGATTACGAGATACCCCACGTTTTACAGAACAAGCCATGGGATCTCTAATACCTGCACCTCGTTCAGCAGCATTGTATCCTGACATCATGCTGAGGGGCAAGTATTACACTGTCTCTGACCAGAATACCATCGACTGAATTCCTAATATCATTTACTGCAGCACCAAAGACATTCGTGGAACAGTTTGATCCAGCAACACGCCACTTACACCGGGCATCTGTCTACCCTGTGAGATCTTGACGGAGTCATGGACAAGGTGCCATGGAAGCTGCTTTATCTTTTTTATTATTCCACCCATATTTGAGGAAAAGGAGATATTCTCCTCCTGAATGGTGGGCAGAAAGAAAAGCGGTACTGAGAGGAAAAATCCTGGGACAGCACTGGATTTTTCATCATCACTCACAGTATTGCAACACCTTTGTGGCCCATCCAGACTGTCAGCTGCAGACCTCATCAACTGCACAGATGTGGCACTTCCACATCAACACTGTCATTAGGCAAGGGCAACGGAGGCCACCCCCCCAGCACGGCTCCACGGCAGCTGGCAGAGCCATTTCAATTTGGCCCTCCAGCCCGATGTTCAGGAGAAGAGAGCTGGCTGACACCTCTGAACTGGATACGAGGAGAGCCCCCCGCCTACAGGGGCTTTCTGTCCCAAAGACCCTCTGCTCTAAGAATTTAATAAAGGGGCTGTTAAAGTTAAAAAATATTATGTTTTATGCTGCCAGTTCTCCCTGATCGCTCCTGATGTGCAATTCATAAATATTTACCCACCTTTTTTATTGGGCAGATGAGTTACCACCAAGGTTGGTGGTACCATTTTTGTCAGCCATTTTATTTAAGAAAAAAATGCTCATTGTGTTATTAAAGGGTCATTAATTTCTCTGAAAATACAGTTTTCTACATGAGATATTCCCTCCTGTGATTGAATAACATGGAAATAAACACTCTGTAATTGTCTAGAGACAAACTGCCTTCTAGAAATGAACTTCCCCACAACATTTCATTCAGGCAGTTGATAGTTTAATACCAAACCAATTAAAAGCAATATACAGCTACATGAATAGGATATTAATTTCCTCGCCAGAAGTGGAAATGAGTGGGTGCTTTGATTCCCACAGGGAAGGCAACTCTACCAACCAGCAGCATAATCTACAAAGGCTGCAGCACCAAATGAGGGATTCACCATGCACAGCCGGATCGTTACGCTGTGTGGATATTAATGTTACAGCCAAAGCCTCATCCACTCTGCAGTAGCCCCAGGTTATATTGAGAAAATAAAGCAAGGTGATCCCCTTGGAAAAAAAAAAAAAAAAAGCCGCCACACTTTTCCCCTTATAGCTTATGAGATCGGTATGAATGTGAACATTACTGTGCCAAAATCTCTCTCGCTTAAATTGTCATTCCAAATCAATTCCAAGTATAAAAGAGTGCTTCCATTGAACTGATCTGTTCAAACCCCTATTTCCTATTGCAGCCAATAGCAAGAAAGAAAATTTCATCCACTTTCAGCAACTTTTTTGATTGAGGATTAGCCACAGGAAAGTGAGACAACGATATTAGTTATCTCTCTATGCATTGGGATGGCACATGATGGGTCATGACCCATGCAGGATCAGAAGCAAATTCAGCTGAAGTCAGCTGAAAAAGTTCCTGCAATCTGAAGTGGGACCGGGCCATCTACGGATGCAAGCTAGAAGGGTAGAAGCCATTTCCTATCCACCACTTGTACCCCTGGTGTGGCGGCCCAGCCAAGAAGAGAAGGCTGGAACAGAGTCATTGGCGCATCAGCCCTCCAGCAGATGATACACTAATGAATACTTCCACACATCGAGAACTGAACTTACTTTAATTAGCATGAGAAAGAGATCTACAACAGATAAAGCATGAGGAATGATACAAAATACAAGGTAACAAGGTGAAGAAGCAATAATGCTGATGGGAAACTTTGCCAGACCTTTGTAATTTTAATTGGTTCTTTAAATGCTGCACATTCCAGGCAGTCAAGACTCCTATTTAGAGTGTTGTATATCAAAATGGAGCAGGACACCCAGAGAGAGGCTTTAATTTATTTTTAAGTTGTAATCATCTAGCCCTCATAAAACAATTTGTCATATGTCACCAAATAAATAACACTTCAGGGCATTTAAGTTTCTTAAAACCACAGCAGCAGCTTTCCCAGGTGTTCCTAGATCTCTGCACATTATTACAGTGGTATTCAACAGGTTCAAGGGTTCCCAAAGAGTTTTTGTGTAATTTTTATATTCATATAATATGAAATATTATCAGCACACATTGTCAACTTCAAGATGACAACAATTTACTCTAGCATTAGACATTCCACCCAAGGAAGCTCAGACCAGATGAAGAGTTCAGGAGATTTGTCAAGGAGAAAGAGAGAGATATTCCACCCAGCTGAGGACCCCCAAGCTTTCCCAGCCCCATCATGTCCTGCTTTCCCCCAGAACTCACCACAAAACTCAGTTTTGCCAATGGCAGCAGTACATTACTTTGTTCCTCATGGATTAAATACTAACCTCAATTTTTGCCTTCAAACATCTTAAGCCACCTCCGTCCTGGTGAAAGCTCACCACTGTAGCATGAAAGGAGGGGCAAAATGGCTTTCGTTTCAGCTGTTAACCTAAAAAGTCTCTCCTTTGGCTTCTGGGAGGTTCCCTATCTTCATAGATCTACCAGCTGTTTCTTTCAATGCCCAGTCAAGCAAAAAGGATCATTTATATCACCCACAAGGCCAGCTCATCACAAACATACCTGCTATTTTCTGTTTTCAAATTGTCCAGCAGCATACCACAACATCTGCAGTGTAAAGTAGTCACAATAGTCCCTGTGGAGAATTTTTACCTCTAGCTGATCAGCAAAATACATCTTGCAAGTTTTAAGCATCTTCAAATAAAAGCATTTTGGTTTACAGAATAATCAAATGATATGTTTTTGTTCTGTGACTATGAATGTAATTCATGGCTTTCCTTGCAAGCCCTGCTGTGGATCTGAAAAAAGAAATTTATCATCATTTGCAATATTTGCTATGTTTTCAATTTCCATGAATACTGTTGCCAAAAAACCACTTTACACAAACATTTGCATAAACAAGACAGGGAGTAAGTGTGAGTACAGTCAAAGAGAAGTTCGTTAAAGGTGTGGATGAATATTCACCCCGTTGCCTTGTAGTTCCCAGGCTCCTATCAGTTTAGCACTATTGTAAGTACTATCCTGAAAGCAGCTTGCTGGCTAGAGATGGATATCGATTCAAACTAGTGCACTTTCACATTGTCATCTTCTTATATTAGCTGGTGAAATCTCACTCATCACGATGCGTGGAGGAAAGCAGAGAAAATCCAAAACAGAAGCGTCCTTAAAGGGTTTATCAGTAGGGATTTAACCTAAACTCTTCCCCTGACACACACACAGATTTTCTAGGTTCATTTTCCCTGTAAGTTTCCACTCCATAGAGCAAATCCAGCCCCATCAAAAGCCAATGTCTAACCATCTCAGTGTAGAAGCCTCTGGAAGTGCCAAGCGCTTTTTAGCTCCCTCCACCATCCTGGTTCACGTTGTTACCCATCTGCCTGCCATTGAAAATATACCCAGCATCATTTCCCACAACAAAACTGTGAAGACAGGGTCTTGCTCAACTATCTTAATTAATGAAAAGCTATTAGTTTGATTGCAGGTTGGTAATTGTTCTAGCCCTGCAGTAAATGCCATTAAAATCATTTTTACAGAACTCTTCTAATAACTAGCTATTCTTGTAGTGCAATTGCTTTTAAATCTCATGAGGCTAATGTCTAATACATGACTGTTCCAGTTCACAGCTTTCAGCACTCAGAGGACATATATCAGGTTTCAAGTTGTTAATTTGTTATGGTAATCAATACCTTATTCTTTTTAACCACAAACTCATTTGCTCTTTTCAGTTTGATATTGGATTATGAATGATTTACATCCATAACTACTGTAAATGCCACATGACACTTAACAGCATCAGCTAGGGATTTATAATTTGCTTGTCAGTGGGTTTTCAACAGAAGTCATCTGCAAGTTGCCAGATTACAGAGGTGGAGCATCAGCATTAGGGGACGGTTTGGGACCGTTGTTCAAAGAAGATCCCATAGATTATGATATATACATACATATTAGCATTAAAAAAAAAAAAAGCTGATATTAAATCAGTCAGTCATTTACATTTTACCAGCTAGCACCCATGCATGCTACAAGAGCAACAAGCAGCTGTTTGGAGCTTAGCAGCCGTATTACGTCTCTCAACACCTTTCAGTTGTGCAGGAACATAAGTAAATCTGATAAACGTGCCTGCTAAATAGATTTGTGTCAGCTATAAACAGGCTTTTCAGAGTAGAATTTCTTGAAGGATTTCCCGGGTGTTATCCTAGGTTATAAATTATATGTAATCCAAAGTGTAATCCAGAAGGAAAAGCGGATCTGGAAATTTCAGCATTCTTCTCCCTGTGGTTGTAACTTGATCTCACATCATCTCTTAGGTCCTCCTTAGGCCACCACATCCATGCTTTGCACATTTAAAGAGCACCCTGAAGACAGACATGAAGGCCCATGAATATAGATTTGTTTACAGGATTGGTTTTTTATGATATTTCAGGTATATTAAATTTTTAATATTTTAAAAGGTTAGAATGACATTTCGTCCTTCAATTATTTCCTTGAGTTTCTCTGTCATTCCTTGGAAGCTTAATTCCTTCTTGTGATTCCTCTTTTAGATATAGTTTTTAATTGTTTTTTATCTCCTCAGCACCACAGGTTTCCCCACCCATTCTTTTAAAATGATAGTTTATTACCAAGTGCCATGGTCACACTTCAATATTTCATCTGCGTGACGCTAAACTGAAGTGGCTTAGTTTATAGGCCATGAAATTTTGATGAGTCTTAGTTAATTTTGCATGAAGATCAGGAAGCCAGGGCAGCAAAAGTCATTCATGGAAACTGCTTTCTCTGTGGAAGAACACTTGTAAGATGAACTTGTTCCTTGATTGAAACTCTTTCTAATTACATTAACCATATTCTCCCTCTAAGCTCCCACCATTACTAAGCTTGTTATTTCATTTCCTGAGGCCCATGCACTTTCTGACTGATGGATCCCATATGAAAATATGATGGCTATATCTAACTCCAGCATATTTCAGCCTGATGTCTTTAACTAGACCACAGATATCAAAACATATGAACCTTTTATTTTGCTAATAGTCCAAAAGAGAGTGCTTTGGCATAAGATCAGTCAGTACTTGTCTCATGTAAATGGCCCTCATAAAGCACTGATTCAATTATTTATTTTAAAAATCCTCATTGCTGTTTTGTTTGTGATAAGTATGTACTCAGAGCATTTCCAGAACAACTCGGCATACACCAAAATATGGAAAGCATTTGCGAGAGTTCAATCAGCCTACACTTGGAACATGAAAAACCTCAGGGGAGCAGACTTTGCCTTATGCCTTAAGAGTGAGATCTGAGCTCTGTCAGAGCACAGCAAGAAGAACTTTCTACAGTAAGAGCTAAATACCACTGCCACTTCAAATGCTGAATCCCAGCCTTCAAACCTGAGCTGAAATGTCCCTTATTTCATCTGTTAAATTGGGAAAAAGGGACAGAGGCCTCCTCTTTCAGCACCAATACTCTAATCATGTTCAGCATCAAATCACTACATTGAATTATGTCTTAAAGTTATCTGGAAGGTAGGTCTCTCTAAGCAGAATCAATGCAAAAAGTTCCTACCTGACTCTTATCACTGAACAGAGCTAGCTGGATTTAAAGAAATATGATTTATAAATGTATTTGCACACTTAGCCCTTGAGTTCAGCTAGCTACTATTTCTAGTTCTTGCTAAACAGCAGCCTTCTCGAATCTAACAGAAATCCAAAGCCCTTTGCAGCTTACTCCTTCCCTACTATCTCCGCATCAGTAGCCGTATCTTACTACTACCCAGTCCAAGATACTAGCTTTATTTTCCACTTAGATTTTCAAGCAAGCACCTTCTATGCTTTCTATTGCTGCTAGGAAAAAAGCTAACAAAAGAAATCCCTCACAGGCCTCCCTGAAGCACTCTCTTGCCTGATGTCTACAAAATATGTCAACAGTTGTGCTCTTAGTGTGCTGAGATCACTGCATCATGCTGAGCTACTTTACCTCCCTGTTTCCCTGGGCTCCTCAATACACTATCAACATCAGGTGTCTCCTATCTTAGCCTTGGACTGTAAACTCCTCCTTCCAATTGCAAGGTCCTTCTTACAAGTTTGTGCAATGCCTAGTAGAGTGGGTCTTGGCCTATGACTAAGTCTCAGTAGCAACATCAGTAACTAAAACTCTAGGGTTTTCGCAAACTTTGCTACAAATTAATATTTAACTAAAAAGTCGTACAGAAAATTCAGTGTTCACAACAGAAAAGCTATGCTTAGGAAAAGGATCAAACACACCATGCCAGTCTTATTCTGAAGGGCAGATCTTCAGATTACACAGAATAGCATAACAGCATCAGTGTCAGTAGTATTATGACGATTGATACCAAGGACAGATCTGTCAGTCTTTGAGTAAAACTTACATGATCCACACGTCTTTTTCATAAAATGTTTCATAAATGTTGTCATATGACCTAAGTACCCAGTGCAATTTTTTAAAATGAAGCGTTCCTAAACAACCTCAGAAGACACACTTATTCATCCCAACGAATCCATGATGAAATGCAGATGCCAAATCTGTTCTGGACCAATCTGAGCAGTACTCACAGAAGTCTACCACCCACATGCTGCTTAGTCAAATCTTCTAAGCTTTCTTCAGCGCTAACGATGGTGGTGTCCAATGTTTTGGAAGATTACTGATGTATGGCTAAATATAGAAAAGATAGCCTAGGAAAAAAACCAGTTGTGAGTCTGTGTATCAACAGGGAGACTTGCAACCACCTCTGACTGTGTCTGGAAACAGCAAACAGTCCCACAGAGAAAGGAGGGCTCCAAACCACATCGACAAAAAGACCAGAAATCTTCTGTCCTTCCTATGTCCCTTGCAGCTTCAGAATCTATCAACATCCCTAATGAATTGATGAACTTCTACCCATTGCAGAGTGTCATACAGAACCATCCCAAGGTCAGGAAAGGTGAGAAATACACCTGCCAGCCAGAGCACAGAGAATTTTGCCTTCCCTAACAGCCTTCAAATACATGGGAATGGCAAATAAAAAATTCAGGTGAAAACCCCCGTTTACTTCAGATTATTTTTTGCGACGTTTCAAGGAAGCAATGGAGTAACCAAAGCACAGAAATATCTACCCCTAGCAGAGCCACCAGGAACCCAGCATGGATTTGCGGTCCATCATATTTAATGTTGTTGAGCGATCCAAATGAATTAGTATTGATTTTTCTATATATTTGCCCCTCACCAAGATATAATCACTTATTAATAATGCCAGAACTGCTATTCTAAGAGGTATTTTGTCTCCAAATTTTTTTTTTATTTTTTTTTTTTTTTTTTACTTTTCATATTTGTCTCTTTTTAAACATCTTATTATCAGGGTCAAAGTTCTGAGAGCACGTGTATACTAAAACTAGCTTAGTACTTTCTGCAGCAAGGAATTATATCCATACCTACCTAAACAGATAACCTGTCTCTCCACCTTTTCCCAAATCATGGCTTCATTAGCCAACGTGTAGGATTATTTCTGACAGATAAGTAACAGCTAATTTGTACAGAACGGTCTGCATGGCACATCAGACTCTGTTTCTATCAACACTCATTTTGTGACCTCTCAGGAACATCCTATTTTTCTAGCACCTTCCCTCATACAACACTAATTTTTTAAAATTAGTTATTTGTTAAGAAAAATACTACTACTACTGCAGAGATCTTGCAAAGTCTCATAACAGTAAGGCAAAATGCAAAGCTTGTGCATTGACACCAGCTGTCAGCTCAGCATTTAGTGAAAATGTTAAGAGACAGAGCCAAGGATGAATTTGAAAGCATAATCTCATATATATCATGATGAATCATATCTTGAAACTTCTTACCTTAACTAGCCTGGAAGGGTGATTGTAAGTGAGTTGTAAGCAAGATGCCTCTCCCATTTTGGAAAGTAACTACATACCATGTGGCAGATTTATGTGCTGGAAGAGTCAACATTTACTAGCAGCTCTTAAAGATGGTGTGAATATATATTAATTAGCAAAGT
The DNA here is from genome assembly GCA_013389945.1 of Fregata magnificens. Lineage (NCBI taxonomy): Eukaryota > Metazoa > Chordata > Aves > Suliformes > Fregatidae > Fregata > Fregata magnificens. Next base: position 269,606 of record WAAD01012250.1, on the reverse strand, counting down.
TATAGTGGCATCATTGGTAAATTTCTATTTACAGAACCAGGAATATAGTAGAGATGTAGTACTGTAGCCATGTAGCCATAAGCGAGAAAATCAAATAAAAACTCTACCGGTGATCAG
>WAAD01012250.1:224033-269442 GCA_013389945.1 Fregata magnificens | reverse complement strand
GGTTTAAGTTCAGAACAATATTTTTGCTTCCTAAAAGGTCCAGAGTGAAATCCTAAAGATACTTTTTTGGCCATAAATGTCAGTAATGCTAGGATCACACTGTAAAGGTACTAGGATCCAGCATCGTCCTAAAGCATAAGACTTACCTGCAAGCTCCCAATGATATCAAGGCATGCATATATATGATTGGAGCACTTTAGATTTGAATAAAATATATCCCTAAAATTAACATCACTGGAGAGAGGTAATTGTTCCATGTCCCATACCCCTTGCATCTGTGTTATACCTAGTATTCATAAAAGGTTAGCCAAAAAAAAAAAAAAAAGCAATCTAAACTTTTTTTTAAAAAAAACCCCTTTATGACAAGCCTTGTGACAAATGTTACATTATAGATGCATAGCCACACTGCAACTGAGGAAGAAGTAAGTATGAAAAATAAACACTGCAAAGATTCTCTATATATCTTAAATGCAGACCAGATTAAGCTAAAAGGTAGAACAGAATTAAAAAAAAAATAGAGGGTGGATGAGAGTTAGAAGTTTTTGGAAATTCTTTGCCCCCTCACCTGTATTCAGCAGCACAGACAACAAACAGCTTCGCCTGCAGTGTAAAGGGGAAGGAACACAGAGAAGCCCCATCTGAGGTGCAATTCTGAAACAGGGCTCAGGGACAGAAATGTCTCTTCGGCTTCCACAAAGAAATCCTGTGTGACAGATGGAGCAATCTGTAGCTGTGAGGTATATTTGAAGTTTGCATTTATTTATTTTTTCATATTTCTACATAGTAACTTTGGTGCCAGTAAATAATCAAGAACTTAGCCCTTTGCTTTACTAATTTTTCTCTGAAAGCACGTCTAGTGCTCAAAGTGATTCAGATGATTCTAAAAAAAAAAAAATGGGGTGTTTTTACTTCCATGGAGATAACACACCTAAGCAAAGCAGTCTTCCAGATAGCTAGGAGCCAAGACAACTTCAGGACTTCCAGGAGTTGGTCTGTTTCCAACCGCCTTCCCTTCGCGAGTTGATATTGTGAAATAGCAGGCTGGAAGGAGCGATCTCCCTTGGGGGTATTATCCTGGCCCCCCCTTGCAAAGAAGCAGGTGGTAAAAAGACAAGGCATGCTTTCAAGAAATTCCATATCATCACTGAATGTTATAACTATCTCCTGGTATTTCTGTGAGTGAGAGGCATTCTGCCCTTATCATATCTTAGTCCATATGTCGCCTTTTCAAATCTTTTTAACTTCATGTCAACAAGCTTATTAACAATTCAGTGCCAAGCCTAGGTAATTTCAGGACTGGTTTATTCTTTAGGTAAGAATGAAATAGCCAGCAAGCTATTGCTCTGTACATCTCAGGTTAGTGCTCTCAGATGCTCCTTTCCTTCAGTCTCCCTTGCTTTGGGCAGAACTGCAAGAGTCTGTACTCTCACCTCTGCTTTCTTATCCCTCTTTGAGGAGGTGAACAACGCGATAGGATCGGATGCCTCCAGGCCTGCAGCTCTATGCAGCAGCAGTAAAGCAGTATGTTTTGTTCTCCACAGCAGTTTGGGAGAATTCAGTGAAGAGACTGTACCTGACTTATTCATAATGTATTTATGAGATATTGAGATAGAAAGCCTTAAAACCTACTGGGGGGAAAAAAAGCCAACCACATGGGCAGGTGCATTAAAGGCAGTAAGAATTCACCCTGTTAAACACCAAGAGTCTATAACTTGCCCCCTTCCCTACAAGCTTAGGACGATCAGCATTTTGCACAATCAGGTTCTTAAAGACTTGGTTGCTCCTGTTAGGTTGACAAATTCAGCTCGTGGGGACAGCAGAAGTTTGTTGCACAAGGACAAAGACTGATTTATGTGGGAAATGAAAGTCTCTTTCAGTTTGGTTTGACGTGGAAGTAGGAGCTCCAAGACCTTCGACCCTTGCAGACCTCAGCAAATTAGGCTTCTACTGCAAGGAGCAATTCTGCAGTCATCATTTTTCCTTTCCCTAAATAAACACCAAGTGACAGGTACATATAGAATAAAAGGGGAAAAAACCTACTGTAATTTAGAAGCTGAACAGCTCAAACAATCCTCCCCGTGGGGAGAGAGGATAAGAGCAAGAACAAACTTCCAATAACAAGTGTTAGTTCAGTGTTAGTAAACAGTACATTCAACATACTTCTGGAAAACACCCCATTATTACATCCTGACACCAGGAAATAGGGTAGGGTAAGGTCATCTAGGCTAGGGTAGGATAGGATAGGATAATTTCCTGTTGAGAAACCAGATAATTACCTTCTCTTCTAAACTTTTAGATGATTAACATTATCTGAAACTTGGGAAAGTCTATTAGAAAGCCCATTCAAGTTCAAAAAACATAGGATGAGTAATTTGTCTCAACGACACATATCTGAAAGATCTTCTTTGGGTTCACAGATAAATCTAAGGTCATGTTCATTGAAGAGTATTAATTACACGGCACATCTAATAGCCATATTATAAAACTATATTCAAAATGGCGAAGATCTTAGTTCAACATTAGGGGTTAAATTTACAGTTTTCACAACTGAAAGATAACCATGAGGTTTAAATAAGAATACCAATATGTTCAGTGTTTCCCATTAGAGAGAAGAATTATTTTTAAAAAACTGATTAACAGTTGTTAAATGAACTGTTAAATTCACTAATAAAATTACAAAACTTAGCATAACTTTGAGATTTCTGATTTCAATGCTTTTTTCCATGGCTAAACCAATTCTTTCTACTTTGCCTCATCCATCTGGGCCCCTGCTGGGAAATGTCATTAATGTTTCAGACCCCACTGAGTAGCAATAGTGCTACTTGCTGAACGGAGATAATTGAAACAGGGACAGGTATTTCTAAAAGTGCTTTCAGAATTCCTTAGAGACACGCATACAAATCTGGTAAATATTATTTAGCTTCCTCCAGAAACTGCTGCAGTAGGAGGGGAGACACCAGTGCTGCTGCTGCTTTGTTTCTGGAGTATGATGCAATACTTTGTTCTGTTTTCTACCAGGTTTCCGGGGCTTAGTCAAAGGCCAAAGCTTCTCTGGTTCGCACCCTGAAAGACGCTCAACTTCCTGAAGAAGGAAAGCAATTTTTTAAAAATGAAACATATATTATTTATTCAGCTGCTCTCTCTTTCCAAAGAGAGTGTCCTTGATCCTGCTGATGTGTACGAGCTCTCTGGTGTAACAATCTCCTGGGTGGCATCTCTGAAAGCAGTAACTCAATAACCGGTGTCTGAAAGACAGCGATTTGGGAGAATGCTGACATGCAGTCATCAGAGCAGCTGGCACGGCCGGGCTCACCATCCGTTTGCCACTGCAAGCTGATCACAGAGCCTCACTTCACCACGGCAAGTGAACACCAGCTGCTTCCAGGTAGGCTACAGTGGGATTTTAAAGCATTTTGAGTGCTTTAGGGTAACTACCCATGCAAACAGTCTTCCCCTGTGGCAAAGGTGGGGTATGCCTCCATGTCCAAAAGAGGTAAGTTAGCTTACAAGGGTAAGAGCACGCATACTGCTTATCACATACGGTCCTGCTCACATGTCAATACCAAAAAGGTGACGGGAAGACTATTGAAAAGCAGAGTGCAAATGGAATAGTGGTCTACAGAGGGAATATATTCTATCAAACATCTATTTAGACAGTCAGCACTTGTCATTTTCACAAGGCTCTGAGGAACGAGGAAAAGCAGGTGTAGGAGCCATGGAGCTTTCCAGAGACTGAAGGAAGCCCCTATATACACTGCAGTGTACATACTTCTTCTTGGGACCCTGCTCCTGAGAACAGCCAACATGCCCAGCTGTGGCCACCAGGCCTTTATGGCAGACCCTCTTCAATAGGACGCCACTTCTGAGGAACATAGGCGCAGCAATAGGTGCAATCAAGCTTCAATCTGTCCGAGCCCAAACTCTGTCTCCCTTGTTTATCAGGGACTATATTCCTATTTTGCGGATATACAGCAGCATCCTGAATCTGTGAGGCATTATAAGCTGCAAATGTTTTGCACAGTATGTGCACACACGTGCACTCCAACCATGTACTACAGCAAGACGCAAATAATTTTTAATTGACTGAAGTAGGTGTTGGCTAAAGGGGCGAGAAGGTCCGCACTACAACACGGAGGGGCTAGGGAATGGTGCCACCTAACTGTCTCATTACAGCACTGATGAGAGGTTTGCAGAGAAAGCCCCAGTAGAAAGGGTTTTTTTTTACACTGCAGGTGGTTTCCAAATGACTAACTCCAATGCTGGAAACAGCTCAGGCATGGCAGCACAGAGCTGAGAAGCCCGGTTTGTCCTGCTTCACAGCAGCTTCCTGCATAAACAAGCTCTTTCTTTCACAGATCTTTTCACTCTTTCCAAATCCCATCACATTGCAATGCAAAGGAGGCTGAGTTCTGGATATTTATTTTTACCAAAACTGTTCTCATTTCTCCTTAGGTATTTCCACTGAAAATATCCCAGCCGGGTGTAGTGACAGCATCTGAAATGTGATAAGACATCAGAGACGTGAAAGAGATCAGCACTCAAGCCTACTTGAAGGGGGTGGAGGAGGGGGTGGTTTTTTATCTTTTCCCTGACATCATGTTGCTGGGTGAAGTGAGAAGCTTTCGGGGCCCGGGGGGGTCCCAGCTTTCAGGAGCCAGAACCACAGGCTCTCCCTGCAGCCTTGGGCTGTTTGAGGCTGGGGCACCCCACCAAGGGCTCTGGCTGGGGCTGTGCACCCCCGAGCACCAGCCAGGGCACCTTCAGCCCTCTGAAAGCCACAGCCAGCCCCAGCACATGGCATAAAGGCAGAGGCTGACAACCGCTCCCAAGTCTTCCAGCTCCTCACCTCCTGCCAGGGGCTTGAAATGCCACCGCTCCTCCCAGGCAAGCGACTCGATCTGTAAGCCCGTGCTCGAGTGGTGCAGGGTCACGCTGCTGGAAGGATATCAGAGAGGGAAATGTCTTCAGCTGGGCAGTGGAGATGAGTGGATGCTGGATCCTTTAAACTTAATTGAGGACAAATTGATGATTTGTCCAAAGAAGCAATGTACAGCCCTTGGAAAACACAAAGCTACAGAAATGCTTCACTGGATTTCACTTGGGTTTAACCCAAAGCTGACATTACTGTGACTAATTCCACTCCTTTCTCCCCTCCCCCCTTCACACCCTCAAACATGGCTAATTTTAGCAAGAAAGTCAGGCTCCTTAGCCTCAGCAAGGCTCTCTGAAGTTCTTTTTAATGATTATTCCATTCATGCACTGTATCAGAGCCAGTCCCAAAGAAAAGCACAGGTCTGCAGACCTAAATATGATATGACATGATATGCTCCTGGGTTTCCACTTAAAGTGAACAGCTATATCCTGCAGCTGAACCACAGTATTAGTTGACTCCATCACCCTCGACAGCCTGAAGTTTACTTTACAAACCTGAATGTGAGCTAACCTCACTTAACGAAGGCACAGAAGTCAGGATACATTTCTTGGCAACAAATAGGATGACTGCATTTCCACAATGAATTGTTTGGTGATTCTCATCCCATCACGGTAACCACATTTTAAAAGAATCACCTTGCTATTATAGCAGCTTTAGTAGTGGTACGGAGCTAAGTAAAAAGTGTATAGTCACCTATTTTGTGGGGGTTGGCTGGAAAGAGCCAGTCAAATCTTTGCTCAAAATAGATGTGCATTAACTCCATTTATCTGCCCTTTTCTTTGGCTGCATCAGTGATCTTTAAGCAAAATGGAGAAGTATCTAGAACAAAAAAACCCTATCAAATTGTAAAGTACCAGAGGGCTTTCCTATGTTTTGGAACTGTATCTTTTCAAGAGAGGCCAAGGAGGTAAGCTTCACAAAAATTTCAGGTTGCAACATTTTCTCGTCACAAATGGCATTGTTTTAAAATTGACATTACATAAAATCTGTTCATTTTGATTTGTATTCTCATGCAATATTTTGAAACGAAACATTTCAAATTGTAGTTGAAAAGTTTATTATACATTTTCGGTCCCACATAGCTACCCCTGTGATAAGTTATCCCTAGGGAAAAAGTAAAAAGAATAGAATATTGAAGTGAAAGTACAAAATAAAAACCATATTTCTGGGCTTTGAAATTAAAATTTTAGAAACTTTGCCCCACCCAAAAAGTTTTGAAAGGTGACATTTTGAAAATCCTGGATTTATTCTGAAGCCAAACAAAAATTAATTTCAAAATGTGCACATTTTGAAAGTTGATAACAAGGTGTTTTCCCTGAAAGCAGCAGCTGCTTCTACATCGCCAGTGGGAACTGAAGTGAGATTCAGAGAGCATAAGGTCTCATAGGCCAACAGGAGAAAGGCAAGTTTTAATCAAGATGACTTCTCCAACTTAAAGGGAAATTCTGAGACTTTTCGGCAGGCTTCAGACAATGGCAAATGACAAAGGCAGTGGAATCCATATTCTCTTTCAGTGACATAATTTGCACTTGTCTTGCAAAACTAGGCTGAAATGGCTTCACATCTTATGAGAGACATTGCCCACACAGAGAAGCCAAAAAACTTATTATCTATGGGCAGAAGAATCCCAGAGAGTAGAAATAAAGGGAATAGACTAGAGATTTCTGTTGTGTCCCCAGAGGAACTGGATCTGAGGGCATCAAAGAGCATGCAGAACTTTTTGAAATACATTTGAATATTGTTTTTGAAATAGGAAGAATGGGAAGACATGAAAAACAATAGGAGAACCGCTGATCTACATCGCTCTGCTCACTGTCTGTGCGGGTAGCACATCATGGCCCTGAAACTTAAAGCCCTAGTGCCTGCCACCCAACTCTGAGAAGGCACCAGAACAACTGGCCCTGTTTTTAATGGCTCATGACAGGGAGCAGCAGCTCAGTCACTCTCCAAACTGGGCCAGTTACTTGCAGGTTTCCCCTCCTACTCTGGTATGGCTGTAAGTGCTTCAGGTCGGGTGGGTCTCCTGCCTTCACATCTCATCATCAAGAAGTACTAGAGAGTCAAAGTTGACTGATCTGAATTAAAAGAGGAGAAAGTAAAAATATTGGTGTCTTCTATTGACCAGCCATGTCCAGTGAATGCATTCCTTTCCAGTGAAGGATCACCTTACCCATTTCAACCTTTTATCTTTTTTTTTTTTTTTTAACAAAGTTGAGATTCTCTCTGAACTGTTCCTCCAGACTTGACTTGAAGACTTGAAGAACATATGGTGCAACCTGACCAGAGTAAACCTTGCTCAGCTGTAAGGCTCACGGTGAGATTTCAGAAGATGACTCTTCCCTTGCACATAAAACCAGCAGAAAACATCTTTTTCNTTTTTTTTTTTTTTTTTTTTTTTTTTTGATAAGCCAGTATCGGAAGCCAAACCAATTCACCAACAGACCAGATGAGAGTCAGGGCCAGGGCAGGTGAAGCAGGAAGTCTGCTTGTTCGAGAAAGGAAAGGAAAAAAGAGGTCCTATATCTTTTGCCACTTGCAAACCTTTTCCCAGGCTCAGGTATCAGATCAAGCCTCACCCCTAAGACTATGGGCATTCCTGCCATCCTTGCTTCTGTTTAGATACCACTAAAAAGAAAGGGCCTTATGCACCTTTGTCATCTGGGGTCGGCTTCTTCAGGGGTAGGGCGGGAGGAAGAAGTTACCTGTGGTACAGACACCGTGTGACCCCTGAAAGCTCTGACCCAGCAGGCTTTTCCAGCTCTGCTCATTCTGGCCATCCACCCTAGCACCAAGACTGGGAATTGAGCTGGCCATAGCACAAGGTTAATGGCAGAATTGCACCTGTTTACACACAAGCAAGGGCCAGCCATAATCTGGTCTGCATGGATAAGTGGTTTAGAGGGAAAAAAACCCTCTAAACCACAGAAAACAAGAAACTGAAACCAAGCATGGCCCAAAGTTGTTTTGTTTTAGATCAAATGACACATACACAGCTTTTGAACCATAGGATTTGTGCTTTCTTAGTGATTAATATTTAAAAAGATTGTTTGGCAGTGGACATTCAGTACATGTCTTGCAAGGACTTGGCACAGAGAAGAGGTGAGTAATCAGAAATGTGCCAAAGACTTGTCAAGGAAAAAACTTACGCTCAATACTAATCAAGCTCAACTCTGTGCCAGTCCTCCCACTCATCCTTTCATAGGAGAGCTAAGTCTTTCAGCGTGAGTCTGCCCATGCTGCTTCAGAGACAACCAACACCTTTCACAGTCAGTTGACAAAAAGGAAAGTTTGGGAGGCTGAAAACAGCAAAAAAATACAACTCACCTTCTGCTCTGCAGCAAGGATTGCTGCTGGTGCAGAGTCCTGTCTGTTCTGCTCAGGGACTTCCGAGAGTAAAAGACTTAATTTGCAAGTCTGTGGCACTAAGAGATGAATTTCAATGTGCCCCCCACCCGGCATGTTTCAGTCCCCAGTACAGGTGCCGCTGCGGCTCAACAGCAGCCACCATCTTTTTCTGCTACAGACAAATTCACGCTAAAGGCTGTAGCAGAGACACCAAACTCATTAGAGTTGTCCCTGTGTGGATGAGAGATGCAGCTGCAGAGCAAAGTCATCTCTTTCCTTGGCACCTCTCGCGTGCGGCGTGCTAAAGGGCTCCCCAGGCATACAGCCCGTGCCCAGCAGCAGTGTGGGGCAGGGACTCACGGACAGGTTTTGTCTGGCTTGCCGAGGTAAGGTGGTGTGCCCAGGCTGTGTTTTACTACTCTTTTTAGAGGAAAGCCTCACATAGCACAGCTGCAGCCACCACCTCCTGGAGTCAAGGTCCCGTCTGCTCTCAGGGAGGCAAGCGCCAGCTAAGCTTACGCACGTCCCTCCTGCCCAGCACTCACAAATTGCACCTCCCGTAACAGGGGAGAAATCAAGCGGCTGTCTGGTGTAAAAATATTTCCTCTTCTCTTCCACCTTTCCTCCCAGGGTCTGAGGGTGCACTGGCAATATTAACAAGCGCAGCTCACAAAAGCCCTGCAGAGCCCGGCGTGCTCATGTCGCAGGATGGAGACGGGAAGGTTAATTAGCTTGCCGGGGGGCATGGGAAGGCCTTGCCAGAGCCACTGGTGCTGGTAGTACTCCTGTCATTTATTTACATGGCAACAACCATTTTCTGGATGACTTGCATCCAGGAATTAAAACAGGGAGGGCTATTCACACCATCTGATATTTTGCACCTAAATTAGAAGACTAGTCTCCCGATGTGCCTAAATTAAGTAAGTGCTTTGAATAATCTCTGGAGTAATATCTCTATCTCCAATAACTATAGAGAGACCCTAGAGACACAAGTGTCTGTCTGAATGCAGGTGATTATAGTTAGCTGGTGTGTACCCCCGTTTCCTGTACAGTTTATGTAGCCTGCTTTCATTTAGGCTTAAAAATAGGATGCATCAAAAATCTTCTGAGGATCAAAACCAATTTAAACCAATTTACCCAATTTGCAATTGCATGTGCACAGAAAGTTTCACTGACTTCAGGAGCATGGTCTGAACACATTTTTAAAGATATCAAAATGTTTATTAATGTCACATGCACTATACACACACAGGGTACACATATGTTGAAACATCTGCAGGGTCAGAACCACATTTGGCTGTGAATCTGAACCAAATCCACTTTTAAAATTTTGCCATTTAAAAAAAATATATATATTTAACACTACACTGAGATAAGAGCTTTTCCAAAAAAAAAATAAAAACAAAGCAGCAGTCGAGTTCTCCCAGAAGACATGTGCTCTCCTACCTGCCGCAGTTAAGTAGTATTCCAGAGTTGCACACATCACTCTTAATATTATCAAAGATGCTGCATGCACAGCAAATGCTAAGAAACTGGGCTACACTGGCTCCTGTGCCACTGAAATACAGGAGAAAAAACAGGCATAACTTGTGTCGCTCTGGCAAACAGCATTAGAAAAAGAAAATTAATCTCCCAGCTTCCAAAGCACATTGCAAACATTACAAGAGAAAATAGATATATTTTGAGGGCAGTTATTTTCTTTCTTTTTTTTTTTTTTCCTGTTGCAATCCCTTTTCTTTTTCTCTCTAGCCCACCTTTCAAAATGCTTAAAAAAATAACACTTCCACATCATTTCTACAACGTTCGTTTCCTGCCAGGGAAAGTCAATGTTTCGATCAGCAAACATGATCGTCACAGTGCCAATCATCAGTCCAAAGCTGATTATTTTTTCAAACTGACTAGAGCAGGTCCCTCATCCCCCCAGTGGGAGATAACACACAGCTTTGACAGTCCACACACACCACAGGGAGGTGGGTGGGAAGGGGCCGGTGCAGTGAAGGTGCATACCCTAACTATTTGCTTTGGAGAGGCACAGCTCAGAAACAATAGAAACCTTCTGGCTCTAATCCTCAGCTTGAAAAATATTAAGGTCAAAAAAAACCCTGAAGAAGCAGCTAACATTTAAATATTGCGATTGTTCAGGGACATTAGCAGGAAAAGAAAATGTAGCCGCTGTTGCTGGCACGTCTGATTTTACCTCTGTCCTCCCTCTTAGCAAGGGTTCACACACATACTCAGAAGTCCTGCACACCAGGGTGACCCTTGCTGCTTCTCTTGCAGAAGTCTGCAGTAGGGAAACACCAACGTACTTCAGAAAACATTTCAGGATCTCTCAATCCAGGACTGGCAGGGGTGAGACCAGATTACTGAGCTCTGGTGAGGCTGTTTTGCTTTCTCCGTCCACTGGATGGAGAAAGCATAGTCAGGCTACTACAGAGGAAAGGAGTGCTGGATGCCAGCTTGCAATGCTGTAGTACTTGGTGTCTTCTTCTGCTCCAGCAAGGAAGTTCTGCAGGATGCAATATCATATTCAAAACTGTTCCCTTCCCCATTGCTAGATGAATAGGCCAGCGGATGGCTGTGAGAAGAACGATCCTCTGTTGGGGGTGGCTTCAGGTGTAAACCATGACCTCAGAAACAAATCTTTGTTCAAAGGCAAAGACAGAACAGTACAGAATTAAAAACGTTTCATCACAACTTTAATTTCAGTGTAACTTTCAGCCTTATGACCTGAACAATAACTTTTACCAGTTTTAGATTCTCTCTGCTTTTTCCCCCTAAAATAAAAATCTTTGTAAATCATTATTGTTGTTGTTATTAATCACACTTTCTACAGTGGGACCTACAGCACCAAGGATTAATGAGCATGTAGCCAAGCATTAATGTAGATAAATGGGATCTACCTACCTCTACTTCAAGCACTTACTTCCTCATGGTCCACACTAGAACAAACAGGTCAGATAATGCATATTTCTGTGTATCCCTACGACACTAACCTAAAAGCCAACCCTACCAAATACCCACAGAATAGCAGGACCCCAGGGAGTTTACGATCTAGGTAGGTACGACAGAAACAGGAGAGGGGAAGTGGTGGGGCACATGAGTGGAGTGTGATACATGGGGGAAGGGAAAGGCATATCAGTTGGGACAGTGGGATGATTTAGGAGAGAACTGGAAAACACAGGAGAGAGAGAGAAGACAAAAACGTGCTAACAGGGACAGCATGAAGCAGTGGCAGTAAGAAGGGCAGGCGGAGAATGAAGATAAGGCGACATAACTTCTCAGACAGGGAGGGACCCAACACATCCACAGAGGGCAGAAGAAGTCCAGTCACAGCTGCACAAACTGCTTTGGCTCATCTCACTTCCCTGGCCCAAGAGCCTCCAGTGCTGTCCCCAACAGCTGGGCACCGTCCCCCCATGCACCAGAGACTTCAGCGGCACTGCCCCCTCAGTGCACTGCCAGGCACTGGTGGCACTATGCCAGCAAAGTGACGCTCCAGACATGGGACCAGATATACCTCCTTAGGGAGCCTTGTCCTTAGCTCCTGGATCTCAGGGCCAGAAGAGGCCATTGGAGCAGCTGCACTCAGCCCATTCATAACACAAGGCCACAGAGCGTCACCCAGTTACCCCTGCACAGAGCCAACCAACCCATCTTTGATTACCATTCAGAAAGGCACTGGCAATGAAGATATCAAGGGAGGGGGAATCCGTCACTCCCTTTGGTCATTGATTCCTCTAGCTAATCCTCTTTACTGAAAAAAAAAACCAAACCCTGGGCTTCACATCCGAGTTCCTTATAATCTGTCATCCTCAGAAATATGAAATTGCACTCCTGGAAGCTAGACTTTCAGGATGGTTCTGTGACAAAAAGTCTTGCAAAAAAGATACATGCTCTTGGACAAGAAGCAAGCGTTTTGAGATCTGACTAACCAGCCACATCTGGATGAGAACATTAATTTGAATGATATGGGCATATTCTTTTAGGCTAACTCTTCTGCCAACATTGTGCAACCGTATTACGTACCTCACATTCAAAAAGAGACAGTGCTGCTTCGTCACAGAACTTCAGAGGGGGAGCCAGGACTGCCCAGCCAGAGTCAAAGATGTGTCCTCACACACAAAAAGGCAAGAGGTTTGGTTCAGGTCTTTGCTTTGTAGGAATTTCAAGAGAAAAATAAAGGGGTTTTTCCATGTAGAGGCAAGAATGCCATTTTCTGCCCAGTTGCCTTGTTTCATGGAACGTCAAGTAAATCTGCCCATTTAGCAGACATGCTCAGGCAATAACAACTAGTATGTGAACAGAAAAAGACTGCTTATTTTGCTTTAAAGGATCATAAATCAAATTTGTCCTTACGCATAAATGTTGTGCAACAAAGCTCATAAGAGTTTGGGCCAGAAGGAATTTCAAGGAAATGATTGTATTAAAAAAAGTCAACCACGGTACTTGAACATGGCAGCAATGAAAACTCATGCAAAAATAACTACCCGAACACAGAAAAAGGTTTTATTGTTAACTGTCTAGTAAAGATATCTTGGAGTATCAAAAGTCAATGGAGTTTTTAAAAACATTAATACTTTCATTTTAAATATTATAAGAATAACCATATACACATGCTGTTACTAAGACTCCCTGGTCTTTGCCTTTCAATAGCCTTGAGATCCCAGCAAGGGCAGTTCACCAGTTGGTATAAATAGACAGTAGCTTGGCAAGAGCACAGGACAGCCATTTTTCCCATAATTATCTGATAGGTTTTCATCCACTTCCAAACAAAACATCCCTCCCACTGAAACATTTATTTTGCTTAAGGTGAACTTTAAAATTCCCTTGTAGCCATCAGGCTTGGGATCTTTCTGAATATCATTAACAGTAACAAACAAACAAACAAAAAACCCCGAACAAAACCCAAAAAATCATTCTATAGCAATAACCTAAAATTTTAGAAGAGTTTTGTTCTGTTCCCACTACTGGAGGGAGGATCAAAATTAAGCCATCAGGCAAACACCACAATTCCTTATAGTAGGTGAGAGACCAGACATGATCTGCAGACCAGAGCATGCAGGATTTGTGGCTAGGAAACAGAAGTGTAATGTGTGTGTTATTCAAATGTATTTCATTGGAGGGAGTTTATAAAAAGAATTAATGATAGTCAGAATTCAAACCTTATGTCCCTAAAGGGCGACAACTCTTCTACAGAGAAGAGATGCTTTCAGCTTAATCGCAGAGTTAAGTAAATAACTATATTTTTGGCCAGGCAGAAGACCAAAGATATGCAAGAATTTGAATTATATTTGAAATTACCTCTGACTTCAAATGAAGATGTCTCTAGAAATACTGCTGGGTATTATCTTCGACCTGGAACTGAAAGTGAAATTGGCTTCTCCACACAGAAGGTCCCCTCCACAGTACAATCAATTGTATTAATCCGTTAAGCAGAAATGTCAAGCTCAGCTGATAATTATCAACTGGCTTTGCAAAAACACTGGCCATTCCTCATTAAATTTATGTAAGAGATCTAAGTAGCAAGTCCACTCTGAGATGTCTGATGACCTTTCACTTAATGTAACAATGTTCTTGCAGCACAAGACTGACTGCTGCAAAATGGACCATGACGTCCAGGCTCCACAGTTTCACACCAGGCAGAGCGGCCTCGGGGCATCTCATCAGTATGGGCAAAACCACATTACACCACCCCAGGGAAGAAGGACGCACGACGAGTTTGCTCCTACCATGGAAAGTCTGGGAGGTAAGAAGTGGCTGTAAGCCAGGCAGAGGGTCCTGAGAGCTGGGGCCTGTGGATCGCAGGGGAGCAACGTTGTTCGGTGTCAATACGGATGCTGCTGGGAGGTAACAGCTTCCCTTGCACACCCACAGGCCCTGTCCACAGCAGCAGCAGCAGCAACAGCAGCCAGGCTGGCCAGCAGGCAACCCGAAGCCATGGGCTTCCTGGCATGCAGAGCAGTCTACTGAAGTCATCAACTTTCTAGATCTACATCTAGGTTTGGTAGTAAAGCCGGAACAGAGGAAGATGGGTCAGACTCTTCTTCGTTTCTGTCATGCCAGAATATCTGCATCTGCAGAAGTGAGTTCAAAGCACCTGAGGTATGTTCCTGGTTCTGCTGAACACAGTGGTGGATTTCCCAATCATTCCAGCACTGCTGGTATTTAGAAAAACATGCGGCAAAGGGCTGTACGAAATAACATTGGCTTGTTGGTGAAAGAGGGATGAGCAAGGAAGATTGTTTTGGTTTTCTCCAACCCACTCTGCTTTATTCTTAATAGCTAAATTTATGCAAACAACCCAGAGAAATATGTATCAAACAACTCAGATGAAGGGATATTTTTAAAATGAAATGGCATTTAGATAAAATTTTGCCAGTTCTGCTGAAAAAAAAAAAAAAACTCTGTGCTAATTCTGCATGATCCTAACACTGAATTTACCATAAGGGCTATACAGATATCCAGATGAATTTTGAGGGTTTGTACATCAGGGCAATGCTATTTATGGCACACTCTCGGTGAACACAAGGAGGGAGAAACCTTAGTCTGTTCCCCCTGGAAACCAGAGCGCTGCCCTGATGAGGTAGGACTAGGCTGCCTGTTCTATAACAGTATGCATAATGGATGAGACTTTCAGGGGGTGGGTGTTCAGGTGCCAAAAACTGATGCACACAGAATCATTAGTCACTTCTGAAAAGTCTTTGGCAGGATCCCTAACTATATGGAACCAATCCATGACTATACAGCTCACAAGTGGGATGCTACAGACTTAATGGTCTGTTCTCAAGCAGATATATGGTTTGTTTTTGTTGAGTTATTGAGTTTGTTGATGGTTTCTTGGAGCAGAATGGGATTGAATGAAAAAGGGAAGGTGATTCACAGAAAAATGGCTTAGTTGACCAAAATACACCTCCTATGCTCTATGTTGCTGGCTGCCACTGTCAGCTCCCACTACAGACAGCTTGGAAAGGTTTTTCCTTCCTTTCTTTTTTACTCTCACCTCACAACTGCACAAGTGTGTGCCCTTCCTCATGATGACTGATGAAGGCCTGAAAGCATTTTAGGAGCAATAGGGTAGGAAGAAGGGGTGAGGAATAAGTCTGGTCCTAGTTCTGCCAGAGCAGTTCAGGATGAGAACTATTGTGGATACAACACACCAGAAGGGAAGAGGTGGCAGCACTGAGCCTTTAACCGATTTGTTCTCTGTTGGCAGCAGACATTGGTCACCAGGATGCAATGGGTGTGAAATGAATGAAGAGTTTGAAATGGGGATGGTTAACATTTCCTCCTCAATCATTGGCAGTCTCTTCACTCTCATGAAGTCAACAACTTACTAAGTTGTAGTCAATACCACCTCCCTTCTTTTACATGATTACCGGAAAACATTAAAAAAGGAAGTGCCTGTTTTTCTTTCCTGCCACTTACTTTTAGAGCCATCCATGAGGCTCAGCTCCAAAACAAAAAAAAAGATGCCCAAACATAATGGGCAGCAGAGAGCAAAGACGCATACAAGAACAGCTCCTTCAACCACTCAGCATTTTGGCTCCATTAAACAAGACACCCTCCTGGCATTCAGGCCAGAGGGACTGTGGCAATATCGTCTCAAAACTGAGACACCACCATACGTCATGGTAGACACCTCGCTGAGCCAAGAGGAGACACTGGAGACAGGCTGATAGGAATACATAAAGCAGAATGGCAAGCTCAGAGCCAAAGACCTGCAACGGGGATTCACCTGCTATGTCGAGCTAGCAAGAGGGTGCATCAGGCAAGCAGAAAGCTGCCTATAACAGCGGTGAGGTGCCTCACCTGAGCTGACAGCAGTGCCTCCCTGTACACTGCAGAGCAAGGCAGGGGAAGTGCTTTGAAGGACTCAAGCCATGCCTGATCCCTGCAACACCACTACTTTCACAGTCAGCCTTTTCAGTGTAAACACACCTCCCGTTGAGATGACTCTGTGGTGCCTTCACCCAGCTCCGAGGTGTCCAGCAGCAAACTTAAGCAGCCCAAGTACCCAGCTCTGCACTTGGGTCTCAACCCCATAAATCTCCTCTACCACATACTCAGACCTCTGATCTCTGAAGTGTTTGACCCTGTGCTGTGTGCTAGTGGATCTAAGCAACAAGGGAAGCTTGACATGCCGCAGAGAGCAGGGGTGAAGAGGCAAGCTGTGGAAATATCCATAAGGAGAGATATCCTAAATCCTTGATCTTTGTTCATCATGAACTTTCCAGTGCCATTTAGGAAGCTGTTTCACCAGCCACAAGCACCATTTTGTAGATAAGTAGTCCAAAACTAAGTTTATCATCTCTCTAATGCATCTGAACATGTATAGATAAAGCCATTTCATCACAGCACACAAAGTGTGCTGCGTTTGCATGGCCCAATTTGCAGTCAACACAAAAATCAATTCAGCCAAACTCTGACAGAAAGACCAGCCTGTTCATTTGGTTCCCACTTACCACATGTAAAGGAAATCCAAGGGGATTTGCAGAAAACAGCCAGGTGCAGTGTGCTGACACTAAGACACGGTGTTAACAAACTACAGAAGGGCTCTGGCCAACCGTCCCTAGGGGCCCCTCCTCCCTCACCCCAGGGTGAATTTGGCAATGACATGATCAGCTCCAGGTCCCCTAACAATCCAGGCCTTGCAGGGCTGTCAGCCTTCACATACCTTTCATGATTTGTGCATTTGACAGGCACGTCACCTCTCCGCAAGGCTCGGATACAATCTCAGGCACTGACAAGGGAATGAAAACCATTTGGCTTAGGTACCAAATTGCCAGTCAGGAGAACACGACTTCAGTATTCGCCTCTTCCCCAGGCAGCTCTTGATATTTTGCAATTTGCAAGCATTACCAGAGGGCTTTTCACACCTGCCTGGGAACAGAAGTCAGGGCTTCATCACGGCAGATCGAATCTAATGCCCTCTGTCACAATGACTTTCAGAGCAAAAGTATCCAGCCTGTGGTTGGCTCTGCTATATAAAATCAATGCTTCACCCACAGCCTGCTCAACAAATCAAGAGAAATCGGGCCAATATCTAATGCTGTTTTAAAAGTCCTCTGGAACTCACTGGTACAGCAAGTAATAGGCCAATCAGTAGCGGCTGCTTCTGCCTACAGGTTACTTATTCCTGGACTGCAAAATAGAGCTGTGCTAATGATCCACTTTTAAGCACCACTTACTGAAAGGCTGGATACCTCAGCTTTAAAAAAAAAAAAAAACCTCAAACCCAAGTATTTACAAGCAGAGCTAAGCACCTCTTACATGAGAACATCACCAGATAACCAGTAAGTCAGCCAGCTTAACAATTACAAATCACTGATTTAAATCCCACTGCTTTCCAGATAGTGTATGTTTAGAGCCCTAACATGAAATTAGTTTTATCAGCCTAAGCCCGTGCATCTCTTTCCTATTTCCATCAAGACGCTTGGCACCGACCAATAAACCAGAAGGGCCAAGATGTGAGGGGGGAAGGGGTGGATATAACGTTACCTGGCTTACTTGAAGCACAGCAGCCATTGAGATTGGAGCACGCCAAGCAGCAGAACCTGGGAGCAACCCAGCTGCATAAAGACATTCAATGAGGCTGACAGCTTTCTACCTGCACTAAAGCACACGGGTTTCTCACCTGAAGTTCATCGATCTGTGCAAACTGCTTGCCAAATGTGAGCTAATTCAGGCATAATTTGCATAATCAGTGACATGAAGCTGAGGGTAGCATAGCAGCTATGTATCTATTACTCCCAGGAATTGGAGAAGTGCTAATATCAGTGCATACCCTGTCCACTATATGTATCTCACCCAGGAGGCAGCTCCAAAATTGCACAGCACTGCCACTCAGCAGAGTGTGTTTTCTACATGAGACGTGTGTGCTGACCGCAGACCTGTGGGGAGTCTGCAGCCATATCCCCCCGCCTTGGAGCTACTGAGATCAGGTCAAAACAGCATTAAAAATGCAGCCTGACATGGCCATGTGCAGTCCAGGCACGCGATGGCTGAAGCCTGCATAGCATCTTCCTTCTTCCAGGCCATTGCTGGCAAAGCCCAAGTGAAGAACAGTGCGAACCCACCCACAGTGCCAGCATCCAGACTTGCATGGCCTTATAACGTGGGGCAACCCCCACAATCGCCTACAAGATTCTAGAGTGCTTTAGTCAACATGTATTAGATAAAACTATCATCTGGCTCTTTTCAACTAAAGTCACAGTCACCAAACCCCGGGGGAGGCTATCACGCCACCTAAATGTCTGTCAGACCAAAACAAGGTAATTTGCATCTTAACCTTGATGGGGTCTGCTTGAGGACATTCAATTACTTGATAAGCCTGAGTGTGAAAAGGATTGATGTTCCCATTTTCCCCAATTACTCATAAATCTATTTCTCCACATGATACACATTTTTGAAGAGCACATTAAGGACCTTATCAATATTTTTCCACTGTCCAGAAAACCTTTGAGGAGGTTTCTCCCACCCATAAGCAAAGAACACAGTGGAGAAAATGTCTGCATGAATCCAGCAAGCCAGCTCTGTGGCAAATGTTTTCTGTTCTGAAATGGAACAAAATTATTTTATAAACTCTCCATGAAAAGCTATTCTGGGAGCAAAAAAAGGGAAACATTCTTCATTCCCACATGGCAAAGGGCAAAACTGTCTCCATCTCCATGAGATTGCCCAGGTTTAAGCCATTCTCTGAGGAGTCCCAGGCCCCTTGCTCTGGGGCCGGGCTCCCTGATCGCAAAGGGATCCTGCAGGCACCTGGCTCCCACCCCTTTGGAGAGGGATTCTGGAAACACCAAGGATCCAGGAATAGTGTGCAGAGCTACTGCATACATCCAAGTCACCTTGCTGGAGATAATAACCCAAAAAAGAACCTCAAAAATGACTGGAGCTATGAAAAAAAGAAATGAAAAGCTTTCCTTGCAGTGAAAGGCATCTTTATACGTGTAGTTCATCTAAGAGAAGGTTAAAAGGTGGCTTGATCACA
Organism: Fregata magnificens; assembly: GCA_013389945.1. Classification (NCBI taxonomy): domain Eukaryota; kingdom Metazoa; phylum Chordata; class Aves; order Suliformes; family Fregatidae; genus Fregata; species Fregata magnificens. The sequence goes on along the minus strand of WAAD01012250.1, from coordinate 250,171 downwards.
ATTTACAAGGGGCTGCACCGAGACACAGATGGATCTCATATCTTTTTTTTTCCCGGCTATTAAAGAGCCAACAATGGGAAGCCGAAGCTAGACAGATTCAGATTAGAAATGAGGAGTGAATTTTTAACAGAGCAGGTAATTAATCATTGAAACAGCTTACTCAGGGATGTGCAGTATTCTTCATCACTTGCAGTCTTTAAATAGATGCTGGATTTCTTTTTTTTGAAAGAAGACATGCCAGGTCCTAAACAAGAGTCAGGGGCCCAGCGCAGAATTATTGGCCGAGCCCTTTTCCTCTGCCCCTACTGCATGACACAGGCTTAATAATGATAACGCACCATCCAGGCTTAAAAATCTCTAGAGGATATTCATACCGTCTAACCTTAGATATGTCTAGCCTCCCTCTACAGCTAAAGGAGGCAGCGAGTCTTCTCCAGAGGGTAACGTACAGCAGGGGCCAAACTTGCGTGCTCTGAATAGCCACTTTGCACAGCTAAGGTGATTTGTAACCAAGTTTAAACTCCAGCAAACTGAAGATAAGCTCACAATCAGAAAAATAGCAAGCCACCCGTATGTTTCAGCTTTCCCCTCCTTGCCCCGCTCCCTCCTTGGAGGTGCAGAGAGGCGCAGGAGGAAGGCAGCGAGCCGGCACAGCGGCAGCACTCCTCTACCCGCTCTCCCTCCAGACTCACACTGACTCACGTAGCACCAGAGAGTCACCAGACAAGTCCTACTGAACCTGCACTCTGCTCCTCATCCGGCTTTGGGCCAGGTTCCCCTCACCGGTGGGGAAGCACATCCATTTTAGTGGCCTCGGTCGTATAGTTAAATAAGACATTGCTACTTTCTGGTTGCTTCTGCTGTAGGAGAGAGGAGTTTGTTTCACACAAAGGCAGAGCTTACCAGGAATATTTGATGGAATAGCAAGAACCAGTTGGATCCCAAATAAGCTTAGAAGAAGGGACAGATGACCTCTTCCAGGTACCACTGTGGAAAGTAGCCTCACATGTCTTCAGTGGTAAGACTTCCTACAAATCCTTCACATTTTTTAAAGAATGGTAATTCTTTATACATCTTTACAAATATTTGCCTTTTTCTGTGCTGTTAACACTTGCTGTTGCCAACAGATATTGCCAGTTTTTGTTTGAAATGCAAGGAACGAACCATCATAATTTTGGACACATTTGCAAAAGAACAAAACCAAAAAATAAATCCCTCTTCAGAAAAAAACAACCGACTTAAGAATTTTACCAAACCAGAAAGCAATTCATAGCCAGATTCAGGACCAGATCTCTGTGAAATCTGGTTTAGCAAATCACATCCTGAAGTAAGAGCCAATGTTTCTTAGCAGAAACACAAAACATTTTAGGTATCAAATCTGTCATGTGTAGTTCTATAACAAAGACCACCATGACTGGCGTCAGACTAATCACCTTGCTTGTACACAAAGGTTACAGCAGACTAATTTTTAAAATGAAGTCTTGAAAAATTAGGTGTCTGGCAATTACAAGATAGAAAAAACTGCACCTTATTCTACAGGAGCTAACTCCAAGAAGCACACATGTTCATTTGATGATACGATCCTTCACTGTTTCCTCTACATAGTTTTGGAAAATTGCATCACTTGGTTATAAGCTGTTTGCTTTATCAGACTTTCCAAAATACTTCTGATTTCAGCTTGGTAGCTGCAACATCCACCCTTGCCATGAATGTTTAGGACTGATATACCCAGGACAACAGTTTATCATAACAGAAAAAAAAAAATATATATATATATGTATACACACATACAAATATGTGTGTGTGTATACACACATATATATTTTATACATAGGTATATATTTCTAGACAAAAATGTTTCCACTAACAGTTTGACAGAGATGTGACCTTTCCCATTACTGAATGCTATTACATTTTGCCTACTAATGAGTAGCAGAACTTAGATGTTAACAGACGGAATAGGCAGGCATTACTTATGTGCTGCTCATCTGCAATGCCTATTTATGGATCTTGACATTTCTCTGAAGTCAGCCACTCAAGGAAGCAGCTATGGCCACTTGGAGGGCTTAGTAGAATGCAGGCTAACCTAACAAAATCAAACAAATTTTTGATGACTCACTGTCTGACACATCAGTGGTACCCGTCGCAAGATCAGCTGGGAAGGAGGACTTGCCCACCTCTTTGTCAACTACATATATGATCTGGAATCACAGCAATGTTAATTGATATATGGAGCTAGACTGGCTTTAGAAGGATACCCAGGAAAATAATTATATATGATGCAACATTTGCTGACACTTTTCAATCCGCTTGGCAGCATGATGCTCAAGGAGCACAGAAACAGCCAACATTCAACCATGCCCTTTAAGCAGTTTGCCTGTAGAGACAGTGCATGACTCACAAAGCAGGGTATTCTCAGCTGAGGCAGCAGCTTCTGAGTCAGCAGCGAGCAGCCAAATGTCTGCTAGTAAAGGTGATAAAAAGGTCAGACTGATAGCTTCAAGTGAAGGGGGAACTGGCAACAAGTTGAGCTCACTACCTTGGGCAGCACACTTGGGGTGGAGATGCTGCAAGATGTCCTCCTGGTGCTGCAACTAATCAGTGAAGCAGTAGGTGCATTTCGGACTGATTTATTAGTCCTTGCAGATACATCTTTCCAAAAACAAGCTGGTTTCTGGAAGAAGAAAATGACACATGGGGCACTGCCACACAGAAACTATCCTGTGAGTTGTTCTTAAAGAACAGGAGTTAAATAGCAAAACTGTTCTTGCCGTTTATGGACTTAAAGCAAAACATGTCCCTGCTAACGCTCATCTGTCCTTTCTCAATAAATTATACAAGGTCCTGGGGTACCACATGTTACTCTACAGCACTGCCAGCCAGAGAAGACAAGTTTCACAAGTAAACACAATAGCTGGCCATCGAGAAAGGTCCCCCTTTTCTTGCATTGCCCCGTAAGCCAGGAATGATGACAATAGGAAATGAAGACTCCAAAGATTAAACTAAATTTAAAGAAACCACACTCAAGAGGATACTTGCATTTCTGAGTTCTCCTGTACTTGGTGAGGAGTTCAGAGTGTGATGTGCGCACCTCTGAAAGAAGCAGCTACAAAAACTCATCACTACTTCATGTGCTGTGCTTATGTTCTGCAATGGCATTTGACTTACCTGTTACCTGTAATAGCACCAGAAAGAAGACCCCAAGAAAATCTTCAGTGTAAATCTGAGAAAAGTATTACACACACAGAGTGAGAGGAAGTACTGCAAGGATGCCATGAATTCTACAATAGCTAAAGTTTCCTTTTCTTTGCCCAGGTTGCAGATTCAGTAAGGGGTACTGTGTTTACTTGACACTGGTAGGGGAAAAAGTAAATGTTTCGTTTGCTCCAGTAAAGGTGGAGTGGAAGCCCTCCAGGATGAAAAGACTCAAGTATGAGAGGACAACCATCCATTAGTTCAAAACTGCTCCACTTTTTCCAGTCTCTAAATGAAGGTCTGTAAGAGAGCAAACAACTGAATTGGACCATCATGACTCTGGAAACAGAGGAGATTCAGATGTTCTGGGATGAGAAGAATTAAAGCCAGAGCAGTGCACTGGTAACACAGAGACACTGGTGCATAACCTGTGGGTGTGAAGTCTGGTGTGAAATCAGGGTGTCCCTCCTATGCCATGAAGCCAAAAGTACTCCCTGCATGCCTGGGGGACAATGCAAAGGCATAGCAGGGTGTCTGAAGGTGCAAAGCCCTCTGGAAGAGCAGTGGAGAGCAGCTTAAAGTGCAGAGAGACAACCTTGGTGCAATCACAACCCTGCTGCTTTTGGGGCATGGCCACTGCTACCAGCTGTCACAGAAACTGACTGGGCAGCATCTCAGAGAGCACTAATTGGCACGGGCCAAAGTGGTCAGGGAACGTGCTGGTATTTAAGCAGCATTGGCAATCAGAGAGCCAGCACTCAAGGATGCGGTGTGTTATTCTGCAGCATATCTTCCGCCAATGTAGCCAGGTTTGCACCATCACTTGGCTGAGGGATCACATCCCACCCCTGAAACCCGGCCTGTCTAGGAGGAGAAAAGAAAAGGTCTCAGCTCCCCCCTCCTCCTAACTCTTCACATTTGGGTTGTACCTGTCATCACAGAAAGCTACTTCTTCTGCTAAGGTTGTTTCCTCTCCTTGAGGTCTGTTACTCTCTTCCCATGCCTACCTGCAGAGATCAAGGGTGCTACAGAAAATCAGAGCAGACGCTACAGAGATCAAATGGCAGTGATCCCCAGCTGATTGCAATACAACCTGTTTAGTTCCTTGAGCCATTTTGCAGAGATTTAGGAAGAAGGGAGTTCCCTGCAGCACAGGATAGTGTCATTATGCAGCACAATCAGGTGCTGTGATGAGATGCTCTCTTCTCACCAAGCAGGGTTCCCATGAATCTCTGAGAGGACACGGAGGCTTGCAGCCTTGTGCGAGACCAAAGGGGTTGGCATATCTGGGCTTGCATTTCTCTCAGTCACGTATCCTCAGCTCCGTGAATAAATGTCACAGTGCAGATGACAAACAGACACTGTTCACTACCTCAGCCAGGTGTCCTCCCCTGCCCTGCAGGGAAGGGTCCCGTCTCAGGCAGTGAGGTCTGTGATTGACCCTCCCTGCCGAGGTGGGGGGCATGCAGAGCTTGAACCGAGAGACACCCACAACCCACCCCATTACACATCACACAACCAGAGTAAAAGGGGGAGAGGAGAGTAAGTGTTTTTCTGCCCAGAAACCCGTTAGGCTTCTGAACACCACAGGGGGCAGGCACGGTTGAAAGGAGAAATCTGACTGTAAGCCTGAACACCCTGGTTTCCATTGGTTTTTCTGATCTTTAAAAGCATTTGATCATACAGAAAGCTATTTCACAGTTTCTCCATGCCATTACTCTGGTGTGTGTAACCCATGACCATCGAGAGTAATATATCCCACTTGCCCATGTAGCAGGACCGCTCATGAAAGCAAAGTGAATTTGATTCCCGAGCACTCGGTCCAGATCCTGCGGCTGACACTGGCTCTCACGCCCCCTTCCGATACAGGCCACAACACAGGACTTCTTTCTGCAAAGCAACATCAGCATGTCAAGTAAAATCAATAAAAGCAAGGGGAAAAAATGCCTCCGGCTCTGTAGGGCTTTTAAAGCATAGCTGCACTTCAGAGCTTGGAAAAAAGCACAATGCCGGAAAAAGCCCCAGGAGAGCAGAGAGAGCAGAACCTAGGAGTCACCTTCAGAGAGGTCTCAGCTCTCCCTCTCTCTCTTTTGCCATTTTTGCTGACTTTATCCAAGGTAGGCCAAGTCACATGTTTCGGTGTCTTTTCTGCAGCTTATCAGCTGTTTCAGTAGGATAAGGATTCAGCAAGTACTAGTGCAAACTGCAGCGCTATGCATGCTTTGAATCTGTGCCTAATGCATGAAAGAAGGAGCAGAACGACAGCTGTTGCACCAGAAATCATCATTTGTATGTTCTTATTCATGCACTTAAGTGTTTTTCCATGACCCAGCAGTAGAAATTGAAAGTTTTTGTCTCACACACCTTTTGTGTGGCGCTAGGACTTCACAATGGCATCAAGCACTGAATGCCCTTCAGAAGCTGGTAACATGGCACTTACACGGACTACGCTCTAGAGAGGTTTCAAAATGTAGATGCCATCCCACTGGGCCAATGTCTTGTAGCTGCAATATCTTAGGATGATGAGTTTTTGGCAAATCCAAGTCAGGGTTCCCACTGAAGGGCTTGAGACAAACCCCAGAGGTGGACAGCCCCAGGAGAGGAGATGTGTTGCTTTCCAGGCTCTCCTGCTCTGGAGTAATAAGCCAGATCGGCATTTCAGGCTTTTTGCTGTGGACTCAGGAGCCCCGGAGCCCAGGGAGGCAAGCTCTAACTAGAGTCCCAGGCAGCTGTTGGGTGACAGCAATAAATCCCACAAGGATGTCACCTACTCTGAGCAGCTGACAGCATGACTGAATTTCACTCACTTTAGAAGCACCTGCATTCTGAAACATTAATTTCTCAGAATTTCTGGTTCACAAGGCATTTTGAAACTGTCCTAGTACAGCCTAGATCCTACTGCAACTGTTCTTCAGAAACATGATCCAGAAATGGCGATCTTCACTCAGACCAACTCCATACTCCTCGTCCAACAGCTTCCCCCCAGAAATCCCAAAATAGCTCCTTCTAGCCAACCCAGCCTTCAAACCCCAGGCCCAACCATGCTTTATGGACAGGTCTTTTGGGTGTAAATAAAGTTTAGAGAACTGTTTGCCCCCAAATGTTGTTTTCTTTTTTCCTTCTCCATATTCTCCCCCATATACTTTGTCTCCCGAACTCCATCCCACAAATCTCATCTATGCTTGAGCTTGGCAAAATTTTGAAATATTATATGATTTAATGGGAAGTCAAGTCATTTAATGGTCCAACAAGCAAAACCCCCAAATCATAGATATTATGTGACATTATTTAAACAAAAACACTTGTATTCAAAATGATACTTCTGTTTTACTACAGGCCTTTAAAAATCTTAATAATGAAATAGTGTATTTCATTTGAGCTGAGGGATGTTAGGAGTTTGAACTTTTTTTGACCAAAAGTCCTTTGGTCACCCACACTAAGTGATTACACATAGACACACATCCATTTCAAAGGACGTATAAGCCCCTGCAAACACAGACGGCCATGAGCTTTATGCAGTTGACTGCCATCCTACTCTACTGCATAACTCTGGTTATAATTTTCTGTTCCTTTTCCTTCAGATTATGCCCTTTGGGTTTGCTTTTCTCTGACTAGTTGAATCTTTTGTTCAGCCCAAAAATTTACAGAATGTCTATTTCACATGAATAAGAGTGAAAAAAATCAATTGTTCAATACATTGCACCAATAGAAAAACCAATTATTCCCACTCTTCTTCTCCAAATACCTTTCTCTACTCTTTCCCACAGTCGGGCAAACTTAAGACTCAAAGGGATCCTTCTGTCAATATCTCTATTGCGGGGAATCAGTACAAGAGGAGAATACTCAAAGGCACTAATACAGTAAGAAAGCTACCGTGCAAGCCCTGAGTCACAGAGACAGTGCACAGTATTTGCATTACTGTTTCAAGAAGATTTTTCAAATCATAGATCTTGAAATTTACTATTTACAAATGAAATTGTTTTTCACCATCCTGGGAATAGGGGTCAAGAAAAAAGCTAATGAATGCCTTACAAATTACACACACAAAATAAGCATCCCTCACATGCAAAGCTGCTCTCAAGAGATCATTTCATTAACAGCTGCCCAGTCTGAATTTTTTGGTCCTGATATCCAGTCAGGAACCCAAACAGCCACCGTGAGTCACGCGGATGTCTCAGGCTTACGTTATCCTCAGTGAATCCCGGCTGCCCTAGGGGGCTATTTGGAGGGCTTCTCACTGAGCTACTCCGCATGTTGTCCCTGACATTTCCAATCCCATTTCACCGCCTTTCTCCTTCAAAGGTCAGATGAACTGGGAAGCTGTTCAGTCTTACAGAACTGTGGCTTCAGATTCGGCCAGAGTAGGAGAAAGGAGGTGCTGAGAAGAAACCCCTGGTGTAATTCACTGGGAATTATGCTCAGCTTTGGGTTCCTGGTCTGAAAGGGCCTTCACAACCACTTTGTATAAACTGTAACGCCTAAATGTGTCAGACCCACTGCTCAGGCATGACACAGGTATTTGTGGGCTGTGTTGCCAGCACAGCAAGACAAGCACTACTGCACCCAAGAGCTACGACTGGAGCACCAAGCCCAGAGCCTCTGGAAGGCTTAAAACAGCTCTGCCATGGAAATGGATCACCAGAAGCACCCTAAGAAAATGTGTTCAGGAGAAGAGAAGCTTTCTCAATTTCAGTCAAAACCCACTCACCCACTGAAACAACTCTTACACCCCAAACATGCCTTGCTGCTTTACCACCATCCTCACTCTGTATGGCCTCTCCAGCAGCCCTACTGGCATCTTTTCCTTCAGTTAGAGTTAGCTCTACTAGAGTTAGCTTGCTAACTCCGAAAAGAGTAAAACTGAAATTAAGCTATTGTAATGAGGGACTAGAAAAGACAGTCATTTTATTGTGCCACAAGCGCTAATAGCCTGTTTTGTAGCAAAAGGTATACTGCTCTGCAGAGCAATAAGCTCTGTGGCTTCTAGTCATTATCAGAACTCGGCTCCTCGGCCAAACAGCAGTGATCCATACACACATCCTCCTCACTGGCACAAAAATTAGGCCAGGGAGCCTTTTGTCCCCCTTTCTCACTCTTCAGTTCCCAGAAGCCACGCAAGCAAAGCATGCAGACACCCGATTCCTCCTTCAAGCAGCTTTACACCATTCACCTTGACCAAGGCAGGCCTAAATTACCCCTCTGCGAGGGAAGGTATCAAGCCTACAATTTTCCTATCATACAGCCCAGTTTGCTGACCTTCTCAGATTAGCTCCTCCACGGTTCATCTGAACAATGGGGGGAGCAATTTAGCTGTGCAAAGGCCTCTCATTTACAGCCACCAGCCACCCACGCGGTGGCAAAGCCTGGGCTCAGCAGGTCAGGCTGAGAAGGAGGAACGCAGTGGGGACCGTCCTGGGACATACTGCTTTGCCATCCCCTCTGTCCATCCAGCCAGCAGATCTTCTGCTGCACACTCAGGGTGAGCGATGTTATGGACAAAACCACCGCAACTGACACAACTGAAAGTTCCTTTCCTCTCCTACCTGCTGTCAGGGGTGAAGAGAAGATTTCATATTTGGGTGTTCAGTTTCTGCCAGTCACTACTTAAACTTATCTCAGAAGGAGTCACCATCCAACAGATAACGGGGTGCTGTTTATACTCCTAATGTTAACGCATCAAATCTTGAAAATACCCACATTCAAGGACAAACCCTAGTGGAACATTTATAACAACTCAACCAGGCACTACAAGGTCTCTCTTTTCTGTACCTAAATTTCAGGAAAGCTGCTCCTAATTTCACACCAGCTCTCCAGAGGCAAGCCAGCTCCTGCCACTCTTGACTTGTCATTGCAGTTGGTGGCAATAAATCACAGTAAGTAGATAGAAAAGTAAGAGCTGAAGGAGGAAAAGGCAGAGAACATGGTAGGAAGGGACAGCATGTTTTCACTCATGGGAACTGCATGGCTGTAAATCTTCTGGGTTGCTGAATTAAGAGGTGCCTGTTACTTTCTCCACGGGAGTTTACTCACCATGGTCCTGCAGCCTTTGCTGGTGTGGATTATCTCCGTGACTCCCCACCATTTCCTGGAAGACAGAATCAGGCCCACAGGCTGCACCTGTCAGTGCTCAAGCTTCATTATGCAGAATAGGATCCAAACAGGCATCTCAATTAATCACACTCATGTATTAGTAAGTAATTCATTAATTCAATAAATTGTTCCAGGCCATAGCATAATCAGTCATGTCAGAGCTTGTAACAAAAATCACAAACCAAAGTGTTAAACATGGGCCCATCCTTGCTGATTCATCATCTGTAGTAATCACTCATGGCAGAACAGGTATACTTTATATATTTTAAGACAGGTGGCATGGAAAATTAATCATCTTAATTGTGCAGATTTCCTCTATCAGATCTGCTGATTGAGCAATATAACATCTAAGCTGCAGAAAATTCAGAAGTAAGCCACCTCAGAAAAAAATAAACATTTTTGCAATCTGTTCACTGATAGCCAGTAAAAGCTCTGCTTGATAAATGGGGACTTTTACCCTTACAGTAACATGTAATTCCTCATCCCCTAACCCTCAGGCACAGGGCTGAGAAGGTGCTGGAGAGACCAAGAGAAGCCACAGCCACAGCTGGAGCTGTGAGAGCACACACCAAGTAAACTCCTCCTGCAACACCAACAGGCAGCCCAGCATACCTCCATCATCCTAGTTTCTATCATCTGTTCCCAAACAGGCCACTGTACCACAAAGGAAAGTCCAGTCAATAGGTTTCACTCATTTGGCTCTGTCCACCTAGTAATGATTTTATGACAAGGAAGAAACTCTACATCACAGAACCCAAAGAACTGAGCTGGGAGGGACCTCAGCCCCCAATGTCCAATTAACCATCCCTACCTCACCGTTAACAGGTGCCCATCTAATTTCTTCTTACAGATCTCCAATAATATCATCCTCAGACAATGTATCCCAGTCTTTCACTTTGTCTATGTTTAGAAATGCTTCTTACTGTCTTCTTACAAGCTAAGTTCATTACTGTTTGTCATGTCTACCACACACTTGGAAAAGAGACTGCTCGCTTGCTTTCTGCAGTAATCAGGAATGCAGGAATATCAAAACCAGAACTACTGGAGAAGGTAAAAGACTGGTTACAAAGGATTGGGAAGGCTGCTTTAAAGCCATTTCAGAAGGCTGACATCTTGAAAAGGTATGCTATCCCATGATTGATCTACTTGGCTGACCAGGCTGATGTGAAAGCCACGTACCTGGAAACACTTGACTTGGTAATTTGAGCAGTCGTCAAGGAGCGGCTACATCTCCCAGAAAGTACGTGTGATGCCATCCAATATTCCAGCACTCGGGATGGAGGCCTAGGTGTCACCGGGCTCTCGGGACTGATTCCCAGCATGCAGGTCCAAAGGCTACACAGAACTGTGCAGTCTTCAGATGAGATAATACGTGCAGTGGCTCACCAAGAGGGTCTTGAGAAGGAATTTGAAAAACTGTGGATTGCTGCAGGAGGGGATAAGGGAAAGGTTCCACCTATCTGGGACCCAAGAACAGTAATGGTGATATCTGAGGAGCCCGGCGATGAGGAACCAGTCTCAGAATGGGAGATACCTGCTCCAAAAGCATCTTTCCGAGGCCCTGTAACTGGAGGAAACAGGAATTTGAAAACTGGACCAAGTTGGTTTCCCAGGGCCGTGGTATTTCCAGCTTGAAGAAGGATAAGATCAGTAACAGCTGGATAGAGCTTTATAGGGGCATTCCCCACAGAAAGCTCATCACCGCATTACAGTTGAGAGCTAACATCCACCCGACGAGAGAATTTCTAGCAAGGGGTAGACAGGAAAGTCAAATTGAATCATGTCGACACTGCCAAGCGGAGAGTGAGTCCTGCACACATATAATTGGATACTGCCCAACGGTACAGGACACCAGGATTAAAAGGCATAATCATCCATGTGAAATGTTGGCTGAGGAGGTGAAAAAGGAGGACTGGGTAGTGTTCCAAGAGCCGCTGCTGAGAGATGAATGGAATGAACTATATAAACCGGACCTGGTATTTGTTAAAGGAGACCAAGCCCTGGTTGTTGACATCACGGTCAGGTATGAAAGTAAATTAACGTCTTTGGCAGATGCAGAGGCAGAAAAAGTTAAAAAGTACCAACACCTAAAAGATCAAGTGCAGGAACTGACCAATGCTAATACCAATAAATTTATGGGATTTCCCCTAGGCGCATGTGGAAAATGGTACCAAGGCAACTACGAATTTTTGAAAGAACTCGGACTCTCCGGTTCCCAGCAGGAAAAGTTAGCTCGCCGCTTATCGAATCGAGCATTATTTTCTTCAGTGGACATTATATGTATGTTTGCTAGTCAAGTAAGAACTATTGAAAGATCTTAATGTTTGATAAATTGTAAATAGGTTACTTACTGACTTATAAATAAAATGACCTTTCTTTTCTATCCTATCTATCTAAGGTGGGAGCCGGACCCCTCTAAGTAAGTCATGAGTGACAAAAGCTTGGATAAGGAGGGCGATAGTATGTAGGGACAAACTGGGGCTCGGTGTCATGACGTGTCACCATTCCTGCCAAAGACAACTATCACCGGTCTTTACCAAGGTGGACGGGCCACCTATACTTAACCCAGAAAAGAAACATGTATAAATTTATACATGTTCGATAAACAGTCTTTTGTGCCTCTGAAGTTTGCTGCCCTCTTCCCCATCTAGTTTCTCTTCTATACTCATGATTCAAATGGTGTGATATTTTTGGATGCATTTCCCTTGTCTATGCAGGAAAAAAATGCAGACTTAGATACAACGAGTCTGCCTGTAGATTACTACTGATGTCATTAAGTTGGTTAAGATAGGCAAAATTAAGTTAAAGCTAGAAGGGAAAGAGAGAAAGAGAAAGAGCTTTTTAAAAATTGCCCTAAATGCAACAGAACACAAGAACTCATTCCTATCGACAGACCACTTCTATTTTTTTTTAAGTCCAGAAGAGAGAGGTCAAGCTACAATGCAAGGAAGAAAATACGCTGATTTCTCCTCTTTCTGCAAATGAATTAAGTTGTAAGTTTTATAGCATAGTTATAAAAGGCCAGAAGAAGTTACATTTGTGAGCAGAAATTGAAAGAGCTTGCTGAAAAATGCAAAATTCACCTCTTCACACAAAAAAGGGGCCCATTTTCACCACAAAAAGTTTTCCCATTCTTTGACCAGTTGTAGTTAACCGAGTAGGCTTTCGGTATTTTTGCCCCAACTTGCAGATGGCATTTAGAGGTCATGTTATTTAGCTGCACAGATGTGTATTACTGTTTTAATTTTAAGAACACACATGCCACCTAGTAGGGACAACGCAAGATGTACAAATTAACAACTAGTGCGTTGTAATGGGATTCACGTTACACAGGTATATTCACAGCGTAAATTCATCATTGCAGTTTGCATAGTCTGTCCATAACTAAATCCGTAGTTCTTTACATATCCAAAGCTGTTATGTTTCCAGATTAAATAATTACACCTCTGGTAAACCAGGTCCCACATGGTTAGGATTAACATTTAATCGGCTAGTTTACAGCCATAACAACAGGCCGTGCTCTCAGAAGTGTGCCTACACGCTCCGCCTGCTCATACATCAATTCCAGACTTTTCTGGCCCTTCGTGGCAAGACATGCTTTGAGCTGTCAGAAGCAGCACGAGATCACTGAAGTCCTAATCCTGGAAAGAGCCGTGTACTCCCCATCAGCTGCACAGAAACCCCAACTGCTGCTGAAAGCATTCAGCAACGGGGGAGAGTTAGCTCTCTGCAAGACTGAGTCCTTCTCAAAAAGGAAAAGGTCGTGGGGATAATTATTTTTATGTGTTAGGTTGTGGATGAGCCCAGTAGATATTAGACATTTTCCTGCCCCTGCCTGCCATATCACCATTTTCTTCAAACTGAGAGCCAGTACACTAAGGGTAAGATTCATCACACGAAGCTGTCTAAGAGCCTAGTCTAAACGCAGCGGGTTTTGTCCCTGTGTAGTCAAATGAGATAGATGGGCGCACTCCACAGGGCAACGCATTTTGTCCTGAAACAGATGATGGAAATACATGAAGTGGCTTCCCAAATGCCTGTTTTAGATTACACATCTAGCTTCGCAATGGTTTAGATTTAGCAATAAAAATCATCTGCAAAAAAATATTTCAGTTATTTTCCAAGCAAAGACCTGGCTTTATTTGAAGTTTGACACTCAGTGCTTTGAGCAGGGGTTAAAGTAACTGAGCAGCACCATGCACCACACAGGTTAGGGTGATTCTAATGTCAGGGATGTGAGGCGGTCACATACAGACACAGCCCATGAGATGCCACTGCTTGGACCATAGATATATCCAGATCTTCTTGTTGTGGTACAGTTTCACTGATGACCAGGTAGACATGAGCTTCCTGACCTAGGAAAGAAGGTGCATTTCAGATTTTCTTTGCCAACACAACCATGACTCAGGACTTTTTCTTCACACTTCAAAAATTGAGCAATGCAAGCTTTCCCCTTTGGGGAACAAGTCCAACTGACCTGTCAGTGAGATGCAATATGCCAGATTTCTATCTTCTGACTTGCTGATCAGGTAGAAAAGGGACCTAACTCCCATCTCTTCCACCTGCAATGTGTCCATGACATGAGTTTCCCTGACACCTATGCCAGCATAGTAGGGGCAAATTTACTGATAAACTGCTGCCTGCCTTTCACACCCTCTATCACTACTAAGCACTACGGCTGTCCCTATAGTAAAGGTGGACATCCTCTTGTATTCTCCGTTGTTCTTGCTGCTGCACAGCCCGTGTCATCAGCCACAGCTGACTATCCAGACACATGGAACCCAGTAAATTATAGGAATATTTCAAACATTCATTCTGGAGTTGGGAGAGCAGAACTATCCTTTTGTGGGAACATTCTGTTGATTAAAAAAGCTGTTGACTCTGCAGTCACCTGAGAACAACACACAAACATCCCTCCTAAATCACTGCATTCCAGTTTCAAGCTAGAAACCCTCATCTCCACTCGTGCACTGCCACAGAGGTTAGACTCGTCAAGGAGGACAGAACAAGAACACGACTGATGAAAACCTGCCCTGGGTACAGTGAGAAAAGCATGTCTGGCCTTCCCTTTCCCAGCCCCAGTGTTTTCCACTGGTGTGGTTCCTCAGTGACCGGGCAGCGGCTGTGGATGCAGACTGCCCTGCTGCAACCAGACCGATAAGCAGAGGCTGCTTGCATTTGCTGTCAAAGTTTTCTTTCTTCTTTTTCATAATACAGCTTATTCAGCACTTTGTCCAGATGACATCTGGCTGACATCTGTACATTGAAAAAAGCACAGAATGAACTGCTTTTGCAAATTCCATTATCACCAAAATGGTGACAAATGACTCAGGACTTGCAGGAAATTCTACTGTCAGAAAAAGCCATTCTACAAAGAGGCTAATGACTTCTAATAAAAACCTGTGATTTTAAGACTCAGAACTTAAAATAAATAGTATTCAAGACAAGTGTGTGCTAAATAGTCTCAGTATGATTATCTACAAGAAATTTTATTGACAATATTTACAGCTATTAAGCATATTGAGACAAAATGTTCCCACAAGTGATTCTAGAGCATCAATTTTTTATAGATATTATATATGTATATTATAGCTAAAGAATCTAGCAATTCTAAATTCAACTGGGGAAAAACAGTTTGGAAGGAGCAGATAAGTTGCAAACATCAATATTACAATGTAGAGTTTGAAAAAAATTCAGAACTGTTTTCGGTGTCTTCAGAATGAGCCTCCCTGGATCTAAAGCTATTTGATGTCAATGGGAAGGCTCCTCTAAGTAGTCTTTTGGAGGCTTAGAAACTCTTTACAGTCCTCAGAATCAAAGGGAAAGTCTTGCCTTTGGACAGAAACAGCTTGGCAGAATACAAAAAACATGTAATAAAAATCAAAAGCAAGATGGTCTTTTCTGAACAGCAGGAATTTCCTTTTAACTTGGGTAGCCTTGGATTGGTGAGGAGAGGTGGAGTCTGTGGCCAGCAACACAGTTTTGGGCTGGATGCAGATGAGCAAATGCAAGAAGCTTCGGGTACTTAGAGCTGGGCCACAGGAATCCTTGGCTTTGTGGATGTGTGTTTGTCTGCCCGTATTTGGTGTAAACACAGGTACTTTGTGGTAACTCTAAATAAATTTCAAAAAACTCAAACACAGAAACATTAAGAGTTGCATGAAATGGTGGAAATCCTCACAAACGGTCCACTGAAACTAAACTGATGGGTTTTGCACAGCTCTAGGTAAAAGCTACAGTTGTGTCACCGAAATACTGGGTTTACAAAATAGCAAATTTCTCAACAATCCAGATAGTTTCCTCTCCAATAAACTGCTTCTAGGTAATTAAAAGGACAGAATAATAAAAAAAAACTTTCCTAGCATAATTAGAGTTGCTCAAACTAATGGTCCAAGGAATTCCCAAATACTCAGATGCCCTCTTAATTGCAGCTGAGCAGCTATAACAGTAAAAAGCAGTTCCAGCTAGCTAAAGGCTGGAGGGTAGACAAGCTGTAAGATTCATTCTTGCTGGAAAATCTGCCAAGGCCAAGCACTGAGGGTGACAGCTGCATTCAGCACCATTTCCCCATTCTGCAATAAAGTTGACAAATTAAATGACATGTAAAACAAGAAATCTTGCTTGAATATTTGTGCAAAAATATGCCACAATTTACTTCTGGAAGGGAATATCCTGCTAAGACTGAGGAAATGGCTATATCAAGGGACAAAAAGCCCAAATATTTCAAAAGCAAAGCGCTGTCTTCTCTGTACACGTCCCTATTCTCGTTAAATATGAAGGATGAAGACCAGTTCTTCCCAGAGTACAAACGCATCCCTGAGTTTAAGTAGATGGCTTCAGTAGGATACCTTCTACATTAGGCATATGTTTAAGCACCTCAGTAAGCCCAAGGCTGATTTTTCAAACAATTTTATCACACAAGCAAACCGCAATAAAAGGGATTTGGGAAATAAATGTTCAAAGAAAGCCCTCATTAGTTTCTATATTTTGGGGCTAAAAACCAGATTGTCTCCCAACGTAGGGTGTGAAAGAGGACTAGTTTTTCAAAAGGGCTTAGAGCTAGCTCCTTATTGCAACACTTAAAGCATTACCACAGGCAGTTCTGAAAAGGTGGCCACATGGACGCCAAACTGGTTTGAAAATACGCCACATCTGTACACACTTTTTGACTATTACCTTTAGGTGACCAGATATTCTTTCCATAATATTCACATGTTCTTATGTTAAAACTATATTCACAAATATGATCTGTGACCATCTTTCAGCTGGTACATAAGCGCTAAAAATTGCACATGTCAAGGTAGACAGGTCAAACATTTCAGGGCTTGCTACTGTAGATCAGTACTCAGTAAATTTGACACGAAACACCTATTTCAGCTTATCCTGAGATTTTCATGCCCAGTGGCTTTGCAGGTAGGGTGGTGGGGAGGCGTGTACTTTGGGGTGGAAGAAACAGCCGTCAGGCAGTCCAATGGAGGGCCACCACGATGGTCAGGGGGTCACAGCACAGGACGCTTGAGGGAAGGCTGGGAGAGCTGGGGCTGTTCAGCCTGGGAAAGGAAGGCTCAGAGGAGATGTACTCGTTGTCCATAGCTGGTGGTTACCAAGAAGACAGAGCCAGGCTTCTCTCAGGGGTGCACAACAAAAGGACAAGAGGCAATGGGCACAAGTTATAGCAATTAGACATATGGAGAACACTTCTCCATGAGAGTGGTCAGACACTGGAACCAGTGCTCAGAGAGCTCATGGGATCTCCAGCCTTGGAGATATTCAAAACTCACCTGGACAAGGCCATGAGCAACCTAGTCTTAACTTTTAATTTGGCCCTTTTTGAGCAGGAGGGGTGAGATCAGACAATCTCCAAAAGTCCCTTTCAGCCTACATAATTTTATGATTGTATGATTCTCTCTATATAAGGACTTAAATGCACAGAGATTTTTGGCAGACTTTGTCAAGGCATTTTCCGGTGACATTTGCATATGGATGTTCTCATTTGCATATACAGAAACTCCTGGGTCTTAAGCAGTATACAGGTTCTAAAATTTCTTTTTTCTATTTTAACTGTGTTCTCTATCATCAAAATGAGAAATAATAGCAGGCAAAAACCATTTCCTTTTATTGATGCTGAGATAGAGAATGGTATTTTCCCTTAAAATAAGAATATCTTTTCCTGAAAACCACTAAGTCTGAACACAAGTTCATACATGACTATACCTCTAAAATTATAGAAGAAAAAAATATAAGCAAGCATTATGCTGGACGATTCAAGAAAGTAATTAAAAATAAATATTTTTGTTTCCACAGACGGGTTATAATAAACCCGTAACTCAGATCCACGTATCTTGACCTAAGGATGCATTAACTTGTTCAGAACAGTGGTAGTTTTCTAAGTATCACAGGTTCAATATATCTCATTTCTCTTTTTCTCTAAACACACATGAAGAAAACCCTTTAAATGTTTTTGATTTAGCCAATACATTTAGAGATTTTTTTTTTTTCTGTTTCCTATGAACCCTTTGTCCAAACTGAGAAGTATTTCTCAGTGGCTCAGACAGTAAACACTATGAAAAGAGAGGTTTTTGAAAGCCTAACAAAGCAAGAATACAGCAGTCCTGTCTCTGACAGACAGTCCAGCGATGCTAGGATCCTGCCTTCAACAGCAGCCAGAAGCAGGCATCTAAAGCGGTGTGTAACAGGATCCTCCACCAATTTGCAGCTCAGGGACTTTCTGAGCCTGAGGTGCTTTCCATATAGTCAGTAACCTCCATAGACTGGTGAGTGCAAATGGCCAGCTCAGTCCACCGTTCTTATGTATGAAGTCAGGACTGTTGATTTTCGATATGCATCATTTTAGATTAAATTTCCTTTTTTCCTATTTTACTGCCCAGTTTCTCAGCCATGCAATATCCTTCTGCCGTTCTGCACAGTCAGCTTTCATCACTACTACTCTGAAGAATTTAGTATCATCAGTACAAGTTTGTCAATAGTCTATATTCACCCAATTTTACAGAGGCTTATTCATAAATGGATTCATAACTTCATAGGTTGAATTGCACAGGTCTCAGCACAAAGCATTCTGGACCTTTATGGGTAACCTCTCTCCCCTGGGAGAACTGACTATTTTTGCCCTATGTTACCTATCTTTTAAACAACTACTTACCCTTACGAGGGCCTTCCCTCTTATCCTTGGCTGCCTAGTTTCCTAAAGGGACCTTTATCAGGGGGAACTCAACAAAGGGAGGTGCTCATCTCTTCTCCCTGGTATCCAGGGACAGGATGCGTGGGAATGGCTCAAAGCTGCGTCAGGGCAGGTTCAGCCTGGACATTGGGAAGCATTTCTTTACCCAGAGGGTGGTCAAAC
This sequence comes from Fregata magnificens, assembly GCA_013389945.1. Classification (NCBI taxonomy): domain Eukaryota; kingdom Metazoa; phylum Chordata; class Aves; order Suliformes; family Fregatidae; genus Fregata; species Fregata magnificens. The sequence goes on along the minus strand of WAAD01012250.1, from coordinate 231,525 downwards.
ACTGGAACAGGCTTCCTAGAGAGGTGGTCGATGCCCCATGACTGTCAGCGTTTAAGAGGCATTTGGACAATGCCCTTAATAACATGCTTTAACTTTTGGTCATCCCTGAAGTGGTCTGGCAGTTGGACTAGATGATAGTTGTAGGTCCCTTCCAACTCAACTATTCTATTCTAAATTCTGTTCTATTCTGTCCTAAACTTTGTCAAAAGACTTGGAAATTTATGTGGATGGTATCAACCAGGTCTGCCGCAGCTACATGGAAAGAAGACCAATAGGAGGCACACCTTCCCACTACAAAAGAAACAGCAACTCTTCCTCCGTAAATAATATTCATCCTTCTTTCCACAGATTCTATTCCATTACTGTTTCAACAGATTTGCTCGGTACAGATGTCTGCCTCTCATCAGATTTTCCCTAGTCCCCTTAAAAATCAGCATCCTATTTACTTCCTTACAAACCACAGAAAACAAGGAGCCCTGCAAGAGAGGCTTTACACCACAGCTAGTAGCTCAGCTGCTTTATCCCCTTGTTTCTCCGGGATGCTGGGGTGAATACCATCTCATCCCGGTGACTCGCTGATGTTCATTTTGTCTCCTTGTTCCAAAACAATTGCTGATACTGATCTAAGTTCCACTTACACTGAAGTCAGCGTGGGTTTTAACACTGATGCCAAAAAGACTAGAATTAGATCAACATTTTTTCTGTACAGAATTTTGCATATTTTCCTTATTTCGTTCTAACCCATTTTGTCAAAATCAGTCACACACTTTCGGTGACTCAAAAGTTCAAAGTTGAGCTAGGTGCAAATCATATTATATTCTAAAGCTGTTTAAATGTCTCATTCCTATTCATCAGAAAGAGAACAGTTATGAACATGACATCTTTAGATGAGCTACATCATTTCCATAGGCATAAATATTTTCTAAATTAAAGTATCCATTCAAGCAGACCTGTTGCTATACACACACTCCATACTTAAACAGTGATGAAGTCCCAGCTGCACAGTTCTGCCCTGGTCTTAAGGCACCCAATTATCTGCAGTCCTACATACATTTAGGATTGTTCAGCCAATGCAATATAATCGAATGCTCCAACACAGCAGAAACGCTGGTGCAGGTGAATACCAGTGAATTACAGTTCATACAGTACGGTCATCCTCTGTAAGTATTTAGCACAAAAGCACATGAAAGAAAAAAAATTTGAAAAAATAGAATGTTTCATCCATTGGTACAATCTTCTCTCACAGCTAGCACATTTCAGCTGGCACGCAGTAACTTATAGTGTCATGGTAACATGTTCATGGATTCACTTTCTTTAGCAAGAACTCAGCTGCAGACCATGGTACGATTACCAATAGACCAGTATAATCCTGATCTATATTTTTGCACAGTGGGGAAAAAAATGGGTTCGCTGTTTTAAAGATTGAAAGTTTTTGTGCAGCAATGTGAAAATTTAAGTAGATCCATTATATATCCCTATGGATTTAGAGAGGATGCACTTCCTTGCCTCTGGAATAATTCTTGGACTCAAAAAATGTCTCTCCCTCTAATCTGTCTTTCTGGCAACCAGGCTAGCCCTTTATCATTGCCCTAATGTTGTCAATTACTTTCAGTTAATGCCAGATCCTTCTCATTAATGTCAAGAAAACATAAGCTCCTATTTTTCCTTGAATTCCCCTTACAGAGGCAGGTTTTGCCTGCAGTGGAATGTGTGCCCAAATGCAGTCTGTGGGAATTGCTATGTGAGGCTGTAACCACGCTGGCTGCCTAATCCTCACGCTGCTTAAGACCTGAGTGGATGAAGAAAAGAAGTTTCATCACTGTTTGCCCTTTTTCTAGCTCAAGGTAGGGATTAGGAATTGTGAACTTTTTTCCATTGTGAACTAACAGGCATTATAATCCTATCAGCATTTGTATTTTTGCCTTCACTGAGCACTACCTTAGACAATACACCGAAACCCAGCATTCAGCCAGTGCAGAATGTGTGTCTGTGCAGGGACCTGCCTGCGCCTCTGCCCAGCTGTAGCAGTGCCTGCAGATCCACCCTGGCATCCCATCACTTCACCCAAACCCACTCCTTCGCCTCACACCACCTCCGACATCTCTCGCAGCTGCAAATCCTTCCCACTACTCATCAGCAAGCCTCACACCAGATTTCTCAGAAGCTTTTCTCCATAAATCCGTGACAGAGGAGCCCCCAATGTTGGGAGGGTGGGGATGGCACATTTATTGCTTTTGCAGGGCAAAGGGGAAACTTGGATTATTAAAGTTCGGTTTTCACCATTGATCAGGAGGGGAAAAAATCGGACTAAGAAAAATGGCTTTACAAAGCATTTAAGCTGCCCACCCACGGCATGTACTCAGCATGTGTATTCAGGTCAGCATACTATTTCCTATGAGTCACGTTCAGCTGTGCCTTAGCTGCATATTGTAGTCAGACCGATCTTAGCTGAAGTCTGTGTTGTGAGGAGGCTGGTGGTGTCCAAATTTGTTCTAGTATCCTGGAATTTGCTACTTTAAGTGTTGTGACTCAGTATAATCCTACAGAATTAAACTGTCTCTGTGTACCTTTCCCACTGGGCTAATGAAATAGTTAAACCCCCCATCCGTGGTACAGAACAGCAACACGATTGTTATACAATTAATAACACAATATCAAGGTGGGTGACATAGCTCAGATTCAGCTACACCAGCATCAACCAACTGAGCATTTCGCTGAGGGAAAAAGCCAAGGCTTCTTTTCCTAATGCAGTTCTCTTGCCTGCTTCAAGTTCCTTATTATGCTTATCTCAGCTAGCAGCATGACTATCATTTTTGACTATTTACAAATGTGGGACAGCTGCCTGGCTGGGGAAATAGTCGCAGAGCTGCTCACAGGAGAGACTGCTCTGCCCGCAGAGGGGTCACTGCTCACCTGTCCTTGCTCCAACACCACTAGCATCTCTCAGCCTCCGGTGGTTCACTGAGGGCCATGGCTTGGGTGCCACCTGTGACCCCCGCAGTCTCCCTCAGCAGTGTAACTAGCACTTATGTTGTTAGACCTTCAAGAGAAACAGAGGCTCCAACTCCAAAATCCCGTGTGAAAACCCCATGTCCTTGCCCCGCTCTCTCGCCTGGCTTGTCCTGGTCCCATGAGAACTATAGAGCATGCTTTGCTGAAAAATAGCTGCTTAGGTGAATTTTCTGGATCTCTAAGGCTTGTCCAGCCCTTTGAAAACCCATGCCTAAGGGCTTCAGTACTCCCGGTGTTGCAGCAGCATGTTACATTAACACTTGCTTGTCACAGTTAAGAGACATCTTTTTGTATTACAGTTCATAAATACATTTTGTACTGCATGTCAGGGTGATGGGTGCCACAGCCCAAGGGGACAAGGAAGCACCAAAGTTTCTTCCACAATAAGTGGAGGAGGGGAAAAGCCAGGAACAGCAGAGCAGAGCCAAGCGGAAGACCAGGCAGTCTACAAGATGGGAGGGTTTGTTTTCCTTGTGACCAGAGAGCTTACACCAGCCACTTCAGGGTCGAGTCCCTTAACCAGCCTTGACTGCATACGTGGACAGGACCAGCAGAACGACTCCCCACACCCAGCAACCACTTCACCAGAGGCAGAACACATAACTGAGTTTGTATTAAACGGGTAGTCTCATCACTTGGGATTACAATTAATGCTGGAAGGAGATCCAAGAAGCTGTAAAAGTTTAAAGGGGTGCCTGTCATGTGATGCTCTCTTCAACTTAAATTATCTCAAAAATCTGGAGCATATGCTTAATAAGTAAGAGCAGAATTAATCCCCTAACTGTCAGCACAACTGCTCTGAAATGGTGACTTACATCTAATTACATTTCTTTTTAAATCCTGGTTGCAATCAGTTAGCTTCTGCCCTGGCTCACACTGAGAGGAACCACGGCTGTGATGTGAGATTACATATACAGCACTACGGGGGTACTGACATCAACTAGCTCAGCTACCTAAAATGGGAGGCTAGTCTCCTTATATTGTCCATGGTGAGATGTAAGCTCCCCCAGAGGGTAATTCAGAGTTTAATTTGGGCATGCTGGACTGCCCACTGAAGGACTCTGACCTCGGTAGGGAGTCTGACCCCCTCACTTGTGTTAAAATAGTTAAAGCTGGATGGAGTCAATACCTCCAAACTCACAGACAGTAGCACAAAAGGATAATGCGCGACCAACATCCACCAGCCCTTTGTGCCTGAGAAAGGGCATAGGAAAGTTTCTATCTTTAATGCAATCCTATTCCCAATCTCATGGTTCAGAACCGTTTCCTTTTGATCCTCACTCCTAGCATCCCAGCTGCCACCACTAACTGGCCAGGCCATACCACAGCAATGAAAGCTGGGTAAGAGACTTCACAGGCTTGGTGTGAGGTTTTTCAGGGAACCTCTAATACCTCCTAATAAGGGAAGTTATGCTAGAGGAGCTACAAGAGAGCCTAAGCTCATACCTTTGTAGGGTATTTTTAATAATGTTGTGTTTCCTAAGACATTATAAGACTGAAACAATCTAACCATCTAAGAAAAGCTGTTCTGATTTTTTTTGTCTTTTTCTTCTAGATGAAAGGAATTTATTTTTCTGGCTTCTTGTGTATTTCCATACCCAGGCCTCTGGGATATAAGTGCACGAGTTTTATTAGCTCTATTTCCTCAAATGCAGGTCAGTAGCAAAAGACCATATCCCTACATGCTATTTGCTTGAGTTAATATTGCAGTAAAGTAAGAGCATTTTAACCCAGGAAATACTTCCCACATCAAGCTAGTATAACATTTTAGGCCTACAATGTCAGACTAGTCAGTACCAATCCTCAAAATGGAACTGATGAAAAAAAGAACAGTCAGACCAAAGCAGTTGTTAGTCACGATCAGTCTTTGTGTTAAGGTGTATCAATTCAGCTTTGTGCTCATTCCTAGTGTTGTAAAACCACATCTTGGGTTGTGACTGACTTGGCCCACTCTGTTCTTCTGCACACTCAAATTACCCCAGTGAAACCCATTTTTTCCAATAAGGCCTGCTGAGGTCCATAGTAACTTTTCCTAGTGCATGAAGTAAAGCTGGTGGGGACAGCCTCTCTCCCCTGCAGTCACACCAGACTACATTAGATATAATGCCTACATGGGGGAGCCACTCAAGTGATTCAGATTGACAAATCTATCTCATGATTTTTGTCAAATACACTTTTTATTAAACCCCCTCTAGACACAGCTGGGTACTTTTAATAATGTATTCAGGTTTTCTCCCATCACTCATCAATCAAATTACTCTTTGTTTTTTCATTATTATTAAAAGATCAGCTCCACCATGCAGCACTAATTAGGGAGGAGGATTGATTGAAAAGGCAGCTTTTCACTGAACAATCAGGATTCCCAGTTTTTGCTAGGTTAAGGCAGACTTCTGCCATTATTTTTACATAACCTAGCCCTTAGAGATAGAAGCAACGTCCTGCAGAGAATAGAAACAACTTGCTTAGGAATACATCTATAAACCTGACAAGAATCAGCACCCAGAGACTGCTCCAACTCCTGTCTGCAGCCTTTAAAGTTTTCGGCTGAACTATAGTGAAAATGAGTTTCTGCAGTGCTGGATCCTAACCAGAGAGAAGAGTGGGTACTGCGGGTTTTCAGTCAGGAATCTTCAACAAAAAGCAACAACAAAAAAAACTCCCTTGCTTTTCTTTGATAAAAGAGCTTGTAGGAACTGCCCATGTGAGGAGGGTAAGAAATATGTTATTTTTCCTGGCATTGGGAGTGTAAATGAAAGCTTCCAGTAGGCAGTTTTGCTAATAGGAACTGAATTCATGTTAGAAGTGGTTTCTGTGCCATCCTGGGAATCCTAGCTGGGGAGGAGTCACCCACTGCAGCTGACCCTGCACTTATCCCAAAGGTGCAAAAAGGATAAGCTAAGGGGCTCAGACTAGGCATGGATACCCAGCACCTTCCCTCTCCCTCAAAAGTGAGAAAGCTGAAGTTGAAATCTGGACATCTGGCCAGAAGTCATACAGCAGCAGTATCTTTGCAGCAGATTGAAGTAACCCTGGAAGAGACATGCCCACTCCTTGGTATGTGCCATTCTGCTTTTACAATATGGGTTAGAAATGGGCCCAAGATACAAAAATCTTGATACCAACTTGGCCTGCCTAGTGGGTCAGGACCTAGATGTACCAGTAGCTTGAGCAGATGAAGTTAGACAAAATAAATTCCTGGGCAGGACTTGTGTTCCCTTCAAGGCATCTGGACTTGGAGCTGGTTGGAAGGACGGCTGAGGCGTGAAGGAGTGATTTCCCTATGAAATGGCTACTGCCAAACATAGAGGTGGCCAGAGGAGCTGCACCAGCTATGGGAGCATCCAACAGCCTCTTCTGAAGTGGACGTAGACTGAAGGAGCAAGAAAAAATAGATCTTTCTGGGAAATAAGGTGAGTTCATATGGACATCTTACATTATTTCATAGGGACCAGGGAGCTGACAGGGTAGCCAGATTAGACCCATAACACCCATCAGCTGCACTCAGTCCTAACAGCACTCTGAAAACCCACTCAAAGGTCTCCTCCCTTGAGTCAGTGGGTCTTCACCAAGCAATGGAAAAGCCTGGATATTTCTAGTAGCTTTATTCCATGGTTTAGCCCAGGGGCGATCGCACTGGGGTTTATTGTTTGTTCAACAGTACAGCAGGAAATTCTCTCTCTCTCTCTCAGACAGAAAGCAGGTGGCTGGGATCAAGGAGAGGACCAGAGATATTCTAAATACATAGGAAAAGGGTAAATAGAAGGACCAACAAGTTTTGGCTGAAACTAGCAGTTAAAAAGAGCAGGTATGCTGTGTGTGTCCACTGCTAAAAACAACAGAAGCCAAATTTCCAAGAGGGCTTGCATAACACTACCACAATGCTTAACTATTAATAGAAGCAATTTGTATCTTGATTGATGGGAAAATACCAGAGCACAGATGCTTTCATTGATTTTGAGAAAGAGTGTGAAAATTAATTTCATCAGAGTCAAGGAAGAGCAGCTTTTCAAGCCTCTCATTTCTCCACTTCCTAAAAGCAGGTCCCCTCCATTGACTCTACCTCCTGCACAAGTCTTCTTCCCATCTCAAATCAAACCAAATGACACTTGGCTCTTGCTGGCTCAGGCCACCAGAGGAGAGCAGAGGGATGGAGGCACAAGGGTCCCAGTGTTCACATATCCCTTAGGATGAGCTCTGAGTCTGTCTGTAGGTGGTGAGGAGGACAAGAAGGCTTCATTCAGTTTTCCACCTTTGGAAGAATTTTAAAACCTGCTGAGACCACAATTTGCCATCCGTTGACATTGCTCCCACCATCTTCAATGCACTCTGGTTCAAGCGTCCAGTGATTTCCAGATTCTGTGCCATTTCTTCATTCTTCATTCTGTGCATTGTCTTCATCAATGATCTGGATGAGGGGATTGAGTGCACCCTCAGCAAGTTTGCAGATGATACCAAGCTGGGTGGGAGTGTCGATCTGCTC
>WAAD01012250.1:211858-223822 GCA_013389945.1 Fregata magnificens | reverse complement strand
TGGAGAAGAGGAGGCTGAGGGGAGACCTTATCGCTCTCTACAACTACCTGAAAGGAGGTTGTAGGGAAGCGGGTGTTGGACTCCTCTCCCAAGAAACTAGCAATAGGACGAGAGGGAATGGCCTCAAGTTGTGTCAGGGGAGGTTTAGATTGGACATCAGGAAGAATTTCTTTACTGAAAGAGTGGTTAGGCATTGGAACAGGCTGCCCAGAGAGGTGGTGGAGTCGTCAACCCTGGAGGCGTTCAAAAAAGGTGTAGACGTGGCACTCCAGGGCCTAGTTTAGGAGTCATGGTGGTGTTAGTTGATGGTTGGACTTGATGATCTTAGAGGTCTTTTCCAACCTTAATGATTCTATGATTCTATGATTCTCTCCAAACCTCAACATCTTTCCCCCGAGGCAGGTAATGGTCCCCAGGGCTGTTTCTTTCTCTTCCTCAGGGAATCCCAGCACATTAGCTCCACCTCTCTGCAAGGCTCCTGAATAAAGTTCTTTTGTATAAAACATTGGCTCCGATAACTGCAAATGAAAGACAAATTCACCAGATAAATGAGCTGGATATTATTTTATTGTAATTTAAACAATCATTTTTGAAGTGTGTAAGATTATATAGAACCTGTAATCAGAGCCAAGAGATGTCACTGAATAATACATGACATGCTATAAATTAAGGAAAGAATGATTATACGTAATAAAAAGAATAAGAAATTTCTTCTTGCAGGAAGGATAGGAACCACATTATTACCGAGCAGAGAGCGATAAAAATCACCACCTTATGAATAAAGCAATGGAAAAAGGAAATGCCAGAGAAAGTGGAAATGGCCAAGGAAAGCTTGGCCAGGACTTAGTAAGCAAAGCCAGGGGTTTATAACTCTTCCACACAGAGCAGTGCAGTGATGCTCACAAATAATTTATTCCACAACCGATGTATAAACTATTGATGAATAATTTGGGGGTTTGAAAGTGTTTTGCTTCCTACAACTTCTTGGTTGATAAAAAAACCTGGCATAATGATGAGCCCAGTCCTGAATAGAAAGTGGAGTATTAGCCAGCAAGAGAGCAACTTCCCCTGTGCTAGCGTTACTAACCCTGCGTAAGGGATCCTGGAACGGCGTGCAAGCCACTTAGCGAGAGCAGGGTGACTCATCAGGCCTGATGCTGTGCTCCTGGACACCACTGCTCTACCGGCAAAGTTATCTCATTCTGAGTCTGCTAATAGAGGTAAAAGTGCACTTGTTCCGTGGAAATTCAGGCCTCCGCTATCTCCTATATTGAACTGCCATATAATAAAAGAAATTGCCTGTGTTCAACCACTCAGGATACGCTAATCACTCAAGATATGATAATCAGTCACCTAGGTATGATAATACCAGGAGCTCTAAGAAGGTGAATGTGGCAGCCCAGTGGCAACAACACTCAGAAGCTTCTAACTTGTAAGGACAGTCTTTATCAGCGCCTGTCCCTAATAAGCTTGCACCCCCAAAGAGAGCATGAAAGACTTGAACTTGTACCCCCTAAACCAGGCTTAGTGATGGTTGAACAGAAGTTCACACAGAGTTGAACCCCTTTTCACCCAGCTTAGAGGAAAAAAATGAAAAACATAAAGATATGCCACACTGAGGACAGAGCAGCAACTTAACTGTGACTCCTGTCCCCTGGTCTAAGTGTCCTTCGCCTTGAAGAATGAAAAACAAGGTGGTGTCCACACGCCAGTCAGAAATGCCTCCACAAAGGTGAACGGCAGGCTGAGATTTGGCAACACAAAGGGGTGCTTTCCACAAACTTGAGTGACTACTCAGAGCACGAGGCAGTGGAGAATCAGACGGTCATCTGCTGGGCTTGAAAACATTCACCTGAAATCAGACAAAATTAAGCTCCTGCTAAAGATGAATAAACCACAGTGTTTCCAGAATAGATGTAAAGATAAAGATGTGCCTTCAGCTTAAGAATGAGCAAACTGCAAAAATCACTCTCACATCAATTTAATTATCCTCTTATATCTACGTAGTTATGACCCCCCTATCCCATAATATGCCAGCCGTTCCCAAGTATGTCAGCATAGGTACGACACTCTTTCAATTGCTTCCTTTCTTTGCAGCCAGCATGAGAAAAAACCTTATTAGTTTGCACTTGGGATGGGAGTAGGAGGCAAAAGGGCTGCAGTGCTCACTGAAGAAAAGCTAAGTCAGCAGCCTGAGCCTGGCATCGAGCTGGGCTCCCAGCTATTCTCCCTGGGTGGAGAAGAAAGTTCTCCAAATCCTAGAATATACATTGCAATAAGCAAAATAAGGGATTTTTGGTTTTTTCAGTGCTGTGCCTTCACAAGATGGAGAAACGCCCTGTTAATCAGGAAAGAAATGACGTTACCGCAGCTATCTAGCATGCAGGATTGATTTCTAAATGAAACAATATGCAGTCTTAACATCATGTCTTGAGTCATTTCATGTACTCTACATACATCTCCGAACCTTTCTTCATGATAAAATATTAGTTCTTTAAACTTCTATGGCTACCTTCCCTGATGGCTGCATATCAGTTTTTCCTTCCTCGTTATCTGTTTACAATGTAACATGTCCAACAGGCCACCTGCAAAGTGCTCTGCTCTTTTCCTCCCCACTAATGCTGGGGTGCTCTTCCAGTGAACAGAAAAATTGGCATTTACACCTGCACCTTGCTTCATACATTCGTCATGTCTCTAGTTTCTGCTGTTCTTTCCCTTGGCACCTGTGAGCTGGGGTTAGTTTTCTGGCTGCTCTCACTTCCTCTGGTGTAAACCTTGAAGCAGCCATTGCAAAACCCTCCCAGTTTGCGCTGGTGTAAGGAGAGTAAAGGATAGCCTCCAGTGGATGAAACTTCAGACAGAGTTTATTATTTTTTACAGAATATTCTAGACAGGAATTTTTCTGACCAAAAATAATCACCTTGATTAGAAAATTCAGTTCTATGAAGGCGATTTCCTACGTCCAAGAAGAAATTTCTGGGGGAAAAAAAAGCTTTTCTGCCTACTTCAAGCACGGACTTGCAATCTTAAACCTTACAGTCACAGAAATGCATGAGCTCAGACAAGTACCTTGCAAATTCTGCTTCTCTCTGAGGTGACTGAAACTCCATTTAGAAGATAAGAGAAAAAGTGGGAATTGTCTTTTCTGACTAACTTTATTTACAGATCTTTTTTTTTAAATCTTCCTGCTTTTTCATGGTTGGCTTGCAAACTAAAAATGTTGAGACTACTTTGCTGAGTGTGCAAATATTACTTTATTTAAGCCTGTTTGAAAGACTTGGTGTCATATCATGCCTAAAGAGACCCATTAACCACTTCTTGAAATTTTTCATCTTTTTAAATATCCATGATCTTGATAACCCTCTCCTGGTTTTCTCCATCTCTACTTGCTAAATATTTTGGATCAAATTCTGCTGATAAAACCTAGTAAATCAAAGTGACTACAAACCAGGTTTAATAGGTGAATTAGCCTTCTAAATACTATTCTGCACTTGCCTGGTCTCTTTCAGTAGAGATTTCAAAATATTTTATAAGAGCATATTGAGTGATTGATAAATTAAGCCTAATAACACCCCAGGAGGTAGTACAGTTAGATAAACAGAAACACAGAAAGGCTAATTGTCCAAGGTCACATAGCAAGTGATTTGCAAAACCAGGGCAAGCACCTAAAGAGTCCTAACTACAGCTCCTGCAATTTGCTCTGTGAAATATGTCAAGCCTGATTTGCAGTTGTCTTCATCTTTGTGTAATTATTTACCGCAGTGCAAGACAAGTGTAAAACAGGAGTAAAATTGGTGCCAAATCAAAATAGCACAGGTATGAAAGGATGAACAAGGGAGAAGGCAATGCAGAATCCCTATATTTCTTGCCCATCATGACCAACTTGTCTCTGGTTCATTAACTCTCTTGTTTACCTACAAACTTAAATGATAAATTTAATAGTGCTCTGTTGACAAAAGGGTTGGCTAGTTATCATTTTGCTGATGGATGACTCTGCAACAAATGAAATCATTATAGGTGTACTCTATACATCATATCACTTTTTCCTTCTGTTTTTTTCAGGAACAATGTGTAGGTAGAATCAGAATTCAGATATTTTTTAGTGTGTTGTATCATATCAGGTGGCTAAATTCTGGGTCTTAAATTTAACAGAATTCTCTTAAGTATAGAAATACATCACATACATGCATATCTGAACTCTGATGTCTTGTTGTATATGCCTAGCTCGACCATTGTATCATGCAGCCTATATTAAATCCAACTTAATTTGAACAAATTATAGAAAGAGTAAGGTAATATTAAAATACTTCTCACTGAAATACAAAGTTACTAATTCAGCAAAATGCTTCTCATGACATTATCCTTCCCTGTTATCCGATAGGAAACATTTTAAAACACACTTCATCTCAGTCGTGACTAACAAATATGTTAAAGTATGGGAGGGGTTAAGAGACAGTAAGTACACCCATTGTATTTTGGATTCATCCTACATAGAGTTGGACTAGAAACTTTATGCTGGAAAGATTTTTCAGCGGATAGTGCAATTCTCACATAATAAAATACTGGTGGGAAAGGGGATCTCTGATGTTATTTTTTCTTTTCACTAACCACAAAAACTTTTAAAAGTATCTTGTTTTAGCTAGTCCCACTCAGATGTAAATATTTCCTTTTGACACAAAATGTTTATGTTTTGAAGCAGTTTAGCTGGATTTCACTGGAATGGTACATTTCCCTACTGTGAGCTATAGCTCCATGCCCCACCTTTGGTTGGGCCAGTTTTCTTGAACAAACTCATCTCCCCTGTTACAAAATAGCCTTCTCCCACTACTTGCAAGACCTACATTTGGCTCCAACTGGGGCAAAATAATGCGAGTAACATTTACAATAAACTACAAAATGTAGAAAAACTGTAATTCAGAATCTGATTTATATGCCCATTCCATTATTTCCCTATCAGAACTTATTTTTAAAAAATTTGATAATTTAACGTTTTTTCTTGGTGGGATAAAAGTTAATGTTAGGAAATAACCCTCCGATTTTCATCCAGCTCTAATCTTACATCTCCCAAACTTGAAATCAAAAAAAGAAAGACATATTATTCCTTTTTTTAAAAAGGAACCAGCAAGCAAAACAAAGCAGGCATTTTTTAAATCACAAAACCAGAAAAGACATTGCAAGTCACTTTTAAATTGACAGCAACACTAGCTCATTCTGCAGAACAGGTATTAAGAATATCTGTTTTAAAACATAAATGGTAAAATCCCAGGCTAAGTGTTTCTACGATGATCCTTTGACTAAAGTGCTTTTCACGGTACCGTCCATCCAAAGACCTCACAGCCATTTTCTAGCACTGATGCGCTGACTCCCATGACATTGACAAATACACTGTTTTTCTGTTCAGCAGTTACGAAAGCTGAGTCACAGAAAATAAAGTCTCTCACAGGAGGCCTTACAAGAAGCCAAAGTTTTCTAGGTGTTGGTTCTGCAACTCGACAAGCAGGTGATTTCCTCCACCTTGCAGGTGCCAAGTTCAAAGTCCCCAGCTGTACCCTCAGCATCATAGGTCCCACACATCACCTCCTTGCCACCTCTGTGGTATGGACTTTTTCTGCAGCCGCCACTGTCACTGCTTTGTCAACCCCACTGACTTAAATATCCTTAAATTTTCTCAGTAAAGTATGCCTGGCCACAATTCTGGAAAGGTCTAGATTGAGGACTGTATTTGCGCTACTTGAAAGTCACCTTCAGCTGCCGACCTACCCCAGGACATCTGCCTGTTTGTGTCCCTACACCTGGTGCCTCTTCCCAAGCTCTTGTGTTTTGCTCCACACGCTTCTTTATATTCAGTTCAGTCCCAAAGCATCTCCCTCATCTCACTCCAGTTCCCACGCAAGTTGTCTGGAGAGGGTGCGGGAGGGTAAAGACAGGGAGGAGGAAAGTCTGCAATTAAATGAACCCCGAGATACATTCATGCTACAGTGAGAAATGGTGTTACCCTTGCTTTCCCCACCTCTCTTTCTCTCCTCCCTCACTTCTATTTGCCTGCTTATCATTTTTATTTCTCTCAAAAAGATTAGATAATACTTTCTCAGGGCAAGAGGAGGGACCGTATTTGGCAGGCATGAGTGGCGCAGTGGCTTGCAGTCCCCTCCCCAGCCCTGGCTCATGACTGCTCACCCTGTGCCCTGCCCAGGGCCCTCCCCAGACAGGGCTTGTGCCTTTGCTTCTGTACATCAGGTGCCTTGTGTGTTTGGGACCACATGGAAAAATGCAAAATAAAGAGGAGGCGAGCCCTTCAGCTTGGCCAAGGTAGGACTGCTATGACAGAAGCTTGAAAACATGAAATGCTGTTTTCAATGTTTAACCTTTTAAACTGGCATCAGCATTGCACCACAATTAGTTTTCAATCTATCACTGCCTAAATCTGTCTATCTTTGTCCCAGGTATTATTTTTGTTGTTGAAAATGTCTTACGATCGCCTGTTACTACAGCATTACACAACTGAAATACATTCCAGGATGTACCCATCTAACATCATAAATTATCAACATGTCAAGCAATTTTCATCTTCCCATCAACTGCGTGTGTACACAAGCTAGGGAGTACGTACACCTCGTCTGAGGTGACACCAGTTTGCATAAATCACAATTAGGCAATAATCACAGTGAATAATAACCAGCATTCACAGTACAGCACATTAATCTTGGGGAAGATGAGAGTGACCAGGGCAAGAAAAAGACACTAAGGTCAAAAAACCTTCGCTTGTGCTAGCAGCAAAGGCTGGCAGTCAAGGAATACAATGAACTCAAAAGGTACAAGTGACTAAACTTACAGTTGGTTCTTGTAAGCAATGTACGGACAGTAAAACTCAACTGGAGACATGTTTGGAGCATGCAGGGAAATGGGGAGAGGGAGAGCCTCACATTAGGTGAATCTTCCTGGGCCATGCTGTGTTTTCCACAAAGGCAGGCAGAAGTGTTGGAAATGAGCTGTGGAAGGCCAGGTCTTCATACCAGAAAAACATACAGCAAAACAATGTTTCTTCCCTCGTTATTGAAAAAAAAAAAACTTAAAAACAAAGCACAAGCCAGGGTTCCTCCTTCCTAGCAGGGCGGTGGGAACTCCTCTTCTGCTGCTCAGTTTAGCAAAACCATGCAGGAAAGTGAGGTGATAATCCCCTGGCAACATTTCACTTAACACTTCTCTGGTAGGCAATAATTCCTGTGTGCCACAGGACCCAGCATAATGGAAGCAGGCTCTGTCTCAGAGAAGTGTGTTAATGTATTTGCAGCACATGAAGGCCATTATTATGAGCTTAATCCAAGTTTCGATGAAAGCAATGTAAAGCTCTTATAAGGCCTTTGCGACATTAGGCACTTTTACTTCAGAGCTGGTGTTGTTTGGCAACCTAAACACTGAGAGACTCCAAATAAAAGGAAACCCAGGGACCAGATGCGCAGAAGGATTTCCACACACTGCAGGTAGCTGAGCCACGTCCTCCATCCCTTCCATTCAAGGTGGGGACAACAGCTATGGCTTGAGTAAACAAGTAAATGTAAGCACATACACACAAACCCAAAAGTAATAAATGCTCACACTGGAGCTTTTCTAAATGAGGGTCGTATGATGAGCTTCAGTTGCTAATTCACAACGGAAGGCTGGGAGCATAAAAACTGGGAAACTGTCCCCCATCACCTCCTTTTTTGGGCACCTTATTCCCCCCCCAGACATCCCTCGGCAGTTTGCATACTTATTCACCTTGTAGGCACAGGTTCTCTTGACCTTCTTTGTACAGTTAACACCAAGTTTTCTTACAAGCTGGTTTCTCTTCATAGTCGATAACAGTAGTGCTTACTGCAGCCCACATGCCAACATATTCTTACACATTTTTAAGGGCTGCTGTGGAATAAGACGTGTTTTGTGAAGAGGTAGAGAAAAGAAGAAAGAGCAGGAAAATGGGGCTAACCAGGGCTGAAAGCGTTACAATATCAATACAAAACTGTATCTGTAAATGATGACCTTTGCTATTTTTAGCTATCATTACAGACACAACAGTAATGATGGATACCACCTTTGTACCTCAACTCCTTACTGGCAGCTGCATCCCTTGTCCTTGTGGCTTTACCACCACTGCACGAGTAGAAGATTCTCCCAATCAGACAAGGAAAGCAGAGCAGCTCTGCATGGGACTGTGCCCAGGGATTTAGCTGCAGAGCCGCCACTCATTTTGCCGTGTTGCTGGATAGAAGCTAATTAGGCCCATTGAGAGCCAAGCTTTATTAGCCTGAGTGCATGTTTGTTAACCTTGTCTTACCATCCAGGGACACCGCTTGGCCAGCACAGGACCAAGGGTCTTTGCACCAGGCGCCTACACAGAGACATGCTGCATGTTCTGGGTCTGCCCCTGATGGAGTGTGCTGTCCCAGTTCCCCCAGTGCAGTGGCCAGCTGGGGGAAGCAGGGGCACGATTCACTCTGCTCCCAATTTCTTTCCCACTACTCTCACCTGCAAGCGTGGGAGAGGGCTCAGCAGAAACAACATTCTGCCCTATAGGTGCTGCTCACCTTAAGAGTAACCATATACACTCCTGTTACAATAGTGGTGCTACTTCAAGTTTGGGACTAAGCATAGGCTTACACGCAGTAAACACTGTCACTGTGAATTTTGCACACACACTCCTGTTACTCCAACTGCAGTTCAGACCCAAAGTGCCGTTCCTTACTACAAGCAGGACTTAGGGTACCCGGTGATGGACCGTGCTTTGAGGCACCTTGCCTGGACCCTGCCTCTCCAAAATGGATGCAGGAGACTACATGCCCATGGCAAGCCACCAAAGGTGCTCAAGCTTGCTGAATTGCTCAGGGGCAGCAATAGACCTGTTCTGGAGCAAATGTGGAAGTGACTGGACAGTGTGTATTTGCATGGAGATTAGGTTCGATGATGGCCATAGGCTCCCACTCACCCTACAGAGGGGGAAAAGAAAATAATACCCCATGTTCTGAAGAGAAGAAACTGAGGAAGACAATTTGGTCAGGACCACACAGAGGTCAGAGGGGGGAATCAAGGCTGACTTGGGTCCTTGCTTAGCTCTTGTATTACAAGCCCAGCCTTCCTGCTCTACACAGCATTTTGGTTATTACTGAGAATATGAAATAATGCTGTGCACCTTCTTTAACAGAAATAGTGTTAGGCCATGGTTCAGATAACCCAGGGCTTTGGGAATGAGTTCCTTAAGCCTTTTGGCTGCACCCCATGAGCTCATTTCACCTGCTGAGGATTTCTGGAGCCTGTTGCCCTTCTGCACTGAAACAGCTCCGCAGATCAGGACCTAGCCACAAAATCCTCTCTGTGGCACCTTAAGCCTACAGGTCTGCTCATGGTCTGCCTCCTCCAGCCATCCCTGGGTTCGAGTGAGCACGTCTCTGCGGTGTCTCTAATAGGCACACGCTGTCTCTATGGCAATGAGAGACAGGAAGTGCCTGAGAAAGATGCTGCAGAAAGGACTGTGTCTGGCACTGGGAGGAGACAGCAGAATGTGCAGAAGCCTGGAGAGAAATGTTCCCTGCAGGATTAAGAAAGTGATGTGGCCACAGAATGACTTAAGTGACCCAGAGGAGGATAGCAATACATGTCTGTTTTCTTCAAGTCAGGCTTTTCTTCCAGCTAATGTTTTCACTACCTTTTATTTATAATGGATTACATTTTAACTATGCAGTACTACAAAAAGTGCTTACTGCACATCACCCAGCTCAGTCTTCATCAGGCTCCTGTGAACTAGGAAATGCAACCTTGCAACCTTTACAGCTTTCTAGCGCAGAATTCCACAGCATGTTATGTACTTTGTTGTAGCGCAGGAAAGGGTGTTAACAAAACGACAAGTACTGCATAAGAGTACTTTCAGGTGCTCTCTGTATTTGTGTCAGGCTTTTCCCACCCTGGAAGAACTGCAGTTAAAATGCATCACATTAGCATAAAAAACATATTTAACTAAAAACATACCTACTATTCTGTTTTATGACTGATGATTCAGAACAGGAAAGGAAAGAAAGTAAAACCTTCTAATTCACTCTTCCCTATTTATTGTTTGTTTCCTTTATAACACTTCATTCATGCAAGAACAATGAAAAGGCCTTGTCAGGCTCAGCCTCTGTTTATGGCTTCCTTTCAGTTCTCAGGTACTAGAGCCACCTTGCCTCATATACAGGAACAAGGGAACTATGTTTAAAAATCTACGTTTTAATTTTGTGGGGATTTGACGTGTCACTGGAGAAAGTGCAATAAAAGTCTCCAAGCTTCTGCTTCTGCTGTAGACTAAACTACTGAGCATGATCAAAACAATATGACAAGGATTACTAGTCATATTAATTGTTACAATTCATATTCACAAATTAATTTTAATCCTGTGTGTACCTATTTGCTTTCAAAAAACTACCAAGAACACAAAGGCCACTTTTATATTTAAATCCCTAAAAAGAAGCTATCTACAAAAGCCACTGCACTTCACCTCTGTAATTTCAGGGGGCAGATTAAGGAACAGCACAAATTTTTACTTACACCAAATAAAGTAAGAAGCAATGCAGCATGTATTTGCAACCTTATTCACTGTATTCCTACTGCGTGCTCTTTCACAGCCACCTATTCCCTACAAATGGGGGAGGAGTGAGGGGGAGAGTGGGAAGGATGAAATACTAGGATAAGAAAGAAGTAATCCTGCAGTCACTGGAGAAATCAACATACAGGTAATATTTTCAAATTCCGTATGTGTGTATAAACAAAAGATCAGGACTTCGATATAAATCAGCATATGATATATGGAACTTCTTCTGGAATGACTCCCTGAGAACGTATACTGCTGCCCTACTGCTGTGGTTTTCAAAACCCACATCTTTTCTAAAAGGGAAAACGTCTGCACCTAGCAGATTCTAACTTTGTGTGGGTGTGTAACCGACTTGGTTACCAAAGAAACTAGTTCATGTTCTACATCACTTAAAACTAATATTACTATTAGAATAAATAATTTGAAGGGGGGGGCGGGGGGAACCATGACTGCAGTGCAGATTTGCAACAACCAATTAATGGCCAGAGAGAGAAATGCCATAGCCTCTGCCACAGAATTTTCAGTCTCCCTACGCCGACCAAACAAGCCTTTGCTCTCAATGCAAATATTTCAAAACCAAGCCTACACTGCTGTGTTCACGCACCACCGCACTGCCTACATGACGCGTTTTCTGCATAAGTGAAGGAAAGTTGCAGACATCTTGTACTGTTGCCAAGACACTCTGACACTTGCTCAGAGACACTCGTCTGCTGCTGCTCAGAAATGCTTTGACTTCCTACACTTCAGTGCCGTACCAGGGCTCTCCCTAGCTGCTTACACCTTCTGTCTTGCTTTTCCATGGCGTTGGATTTGCCTTTCTTCTCTGCAGCGGTATCCACCTGGATCTGGTAGGGTGGAAAAAAAAACCCCGAAGAATAGAGCCCGACCATTTATTTTGGGTAGAAATATTGTATTGCTTCATATTTGATATGCTGGCTGGGTAGCACTGCCATGCTTAATGCAGCCTCACACCAGCAACGCCAGCTGCTTTTTCAGCTCAGGAGCTGAAGCGTCCAATCCACAGATTTTGACTTGTTTTCCCAAAATGACACAGGGAGTCCTATGGCCACACTCCCGCCGCAGCCTGCCGCTGAGGCCACGCTTGGTCCCCTGCCGATCTCCGGCGGCCGTTAGCAGGCAGGAAGGCATCGCCCGGCAGCCAGCGCTCCTCTGCGCTGCCTGCGTCGGGAATAACTTCGATGCCCCTGAACGCAAAGCGGGGGCCGAGAGCGGGAGCCAGGCTGAAGGCGCTCACGGCTGGCCCGAGCCACCCAGCTTGGCCTACGCCGCGGGGCCGGGCCACCACAGGAGACGCCACCCGCCCCCGCGCCCACGAGATGGCTCCTGGGCCCCGTGAGGCCTCCAGG
>WAAD01012250.1:201182-211798 GCA_013389945.1 Fregata magnificens | reverse complement strand
CGCTGTCCGTGGGGATGGCGGGCACGGCCCGCGGCCGCCTCGGGCGGCGGAGGCGGTGGGAGCCCACAGCAGGGTCTGAGGGGAGGAGGTGTGGGGATGAGAAGAGGGAAACCGAGGACAGAGTAAAGGAGAACAAGGAAGAGCAGAAAACTCAGGATCTGATATGGAAATAGGGCGCGACAGCACCTCCTGCACCAGCCCGGAAGGAGCGGGGATGTTGCCTCGCCACGGGGCCAGGATTTGGCCAAGCACGTCAGCAGTGCGCCAGCGAGCTCCTTTGCAGGCTCTTTCCAAGAACTGGAGGCGAGGGGAATCTACAGCATCGCAGTCAGTGTAAATGGAAGGCACTGTTTTCTTTACAAGAACTAATCGACTTTTTTTTCCAGGTAATCCTCTGTGTTTACAGCCTGCGGCAGCTGATGCATCGCCGGGCTGGTGGCATCCCCAATGACCGCTGAAAGCAGCGCAGCCTCAGCAATGGCAAATGGGAAGAAATTATGAAGCTTTACCAAGAGGCAGTGGAGCTTAGCAATCTCTCTCGACCCTGAACTCCACCTTACTGAAGGTTTCCCTTTCTCATTACCTTTTTTCTCACATCTGTGAGCTTGATTGTGCCAAAGCCTGGCCATTCCTCATATCCCGCTCCCTTTCCTCCTCTCTCTCGAGCTGCAGCCAGTTTCACCTCTGTCCAGGCCATTCCAGGCCACCTGGACCTCTGGCTACAGATCAGTGACCCAGGGATTAGTGTCACTTATCTTGATTTTCTCTTTCACTCAGAGGATGTCCTGGCCCTGACAAGAAGACAGATATATATTTCAGAAGCAAAGGCTGAGTTCACCCACCTTACTGCAGCTCTTTCTCACTCAAGCCCTTTCCTCCCATACTTTTACCCAGACAGAATCGTGCTTCCCAGCTCTCAAGTATCAGAGTCTCCAGGCAGTCAGACATAGCAGTGAGAAGCAAGGAAAAAATCTGATTTGCAAGAGGATATACAGCTACGTAACTCTTCAATCTTTCCTCTTCTTTTCCTCTTTCCTCTTCTTTCCAGTCACAGCTTCCTTCCAGCACCTACAGCAAATGACGCAGGGTCTGGCCTCCAGGGAACAGACTCATTCCATATGCAACTCTGACTCCTTCCCTAATCGATCCTGGACACCTAAAAAGGAAGGGCTTAATCCTAAAAAAAGCTAATGTGTTACCATATAAGTAAAATGTGTGCCCACTGAGGCCAAATTAAGGTCGTATTGGCATCTCAGATTAGGTGTTTCTGAACATTTCAGTGCTTGACTCTGCAACCTGAATGCTCTTTAAATATGTATCTGTATATAAATTCTAGAACAGGGCTGGGGGTTGTGGTTTTAAAGCAAATGGCTTCCCCTCCCCCTCATGAATTCCTGCATGCAGTATTGTCTCAGAGGACCCATCGGCAGATCTGAACAGACTTTGACCTCACAAGCCAAGAGGGAAACTTTCCAAGGGAGGATGAAACACTCCCTTTACTGTGATTGTCGCTACTCTTCTCTGGCAACAGAAGAGACCCAGGAATACAAAGAGAGGGGTGTATGGTGGTGGTTACAGAAACATCTCCCTGTTCATTTTCCACTCCTGTAAGTAATGTGTTCCCCAAGCCTGGGATTCACTCTCTTACTGTTATATCGCACCTGCTGGTCCCAGTTCCCCTCTGCACCAATATTCCCCACCAGCTTCCTAAGATTTCTCTATCTCCATGCACCTCTGTTCCTCTCCATTCCAGCCAGACTAATTCACCTTCCATGATACCAGAGGAGGATGCATTAAAAAAAAAAAACAGGAAAACAATCTCCCTGAACTTAGCAGAATTGCCAGGGACCAGAGCAGCCCCTGGCTTCCAAAAAAAGCAATTGCAAAGCCCCAAACTGAGCATGCTAAATACAGTGTGGTTTAAGCAGCCATCTCTTAGGAACCATCTGCTAAGCACATGCAAATAGACTTTTGAGATTATTATGATTTAGTGAATTTGGGAAGAATTTTACAGGAACAGCAAGAGGAGGCTCTAAGTACTACTGTGACATAAATATTACAGAATAATGAAATACTGTTTTTAGTCTTAGGAATAACATTCATCTCCCGTGAACCAAAATGTAAGCTTGCAGCAGCCTTGAGGAAAAAAAATACTCTTAATGATTTCCTCAAATGTACAGTAAATTTCATTGAAATATAAAACAGTCTTTCCTCGTATGATATTCCCATGCAGTCAAAATAAAGTGTGTGCTTTCAGGTGCAAAGCCAAACTCAATTAGTATTATACACAAACCAGAATATACCCTGAATTCTGATCAGAGGCAAGCTGATGATTCATACTGCCGTGGTCTGCACGTTCATATTTGCTAGGAAAGCCAGTGTACGGCTTGATAAGGGTTTTTGATCCAAAAATAGGCACATATGCGATTTTAAACATTTGCCTTAGAAAATTAGGTTTTGACACTCTGCTTTAATTGTGTGTCATCTAAAGTTGATGGGCACTTACCCGGGTAGAACACCAGCTCCTCGATTAAAATGTAAAATAACATGTTACATTTACAGTAATAATATAATTCTATATTCATGAGCAGAAAGCACTGTTTGGAATGCAGCTTTCATAGAAAGCAAACCCAAAAACCCTACAAAGATCAAATGTACGTCATACAGTAGGATAATTCCCTGCTTCTGTTTTTATCTCAGGAACATCAGGAACAATCAGAAAAACAAGACACTCCTATGAAAAGCATGTAAGAGAAAAGGGAGTCTGATGTTTTCTTACTTTGAATACACACCTGCTTAAATACCTCATGCTTCTGAACTGAAAATGTACGCCGTAAGAATAAGTTCTCTCTATCAAATGCTGCATGCATTTCACCTGCTCAGAAAACGTACACCTGTGACTTATTGCAGTGGGTTTCTTCCAGCACTGTACATTCTGTGCTTTGTCATGGGAGAACTTTAGTGCTTAAAATAAAACCAGGCAGACTGTTGTCTTACCTAAACACAGTCCTCAAAGAAATTTCAGCTACTGTCCTGCATATTCTTTACATGGCAACATGGAGTAAGCAAGTAATGGGACATTTTTAATGGCTATTCAAATATGGCTGTGGTACGTTTTTAGTGATCACATGTAACATAAGGGATGTTTGAATGGCCGATCCGCTGCTTTAAAATAATATGGCTGTTTTGTTTTGTTTGTTGGTTTTGCTACTTAAAGGTCCT
Source organism: Fregata magnificens (assembly GCA_013389945.1). Lineage (NCBI taxonomy): Eukaryota > Metazoa > Chordata > Aves > Suliformes > Fregatidae > Fregata > Fregata magnificens. The sequence continues at coordinate 208,576 of WAAD01012250.1, read as the reverse complement.
AATTGGTCCTCTTCTACTATTTTCTCCTGATTGTAGTCAGTCCCTGACTTCATTCATGAGTACTTACAGCAATGCAGGGGAAAGACTTGTTTGCAGACAGAAAGGACAGCAGCAGCTCAAGGCAGCGCAGAGAAACAGCACAGAGGTATATCCAAACTCTGTACACATCCAAGCGTGTACCTGGTGCAGTTGTCTGGTGTATGTTGAGAAAGCACTGGGGCAGGGCTGTGACAATGGCCATATGGAATCCATATTTTTGTGGGAAGCTGAAAATGGGCTGGTTAAAGAGCAATTAAGACTCACTTCCCATTTACTTTTCATTGTGTTACTTGGCTCACTTTGACATTTAATAACAATTGATAAAGCATAACAAAGCATAACGTTAAGAATGGTCTTACAAATAAGGGTTCTCTGGTCTGAATACTCTACCACTCCACATTGGTATATCATACTGTATTTCCTAAGTGCTGTTGAATTGCTGATTATGCTCATTCCACTCCCTGTGAGAAGCAGACAACCTTTCTCACCCCAGTTTTAAAGATGGGGAAACTGAGGCAAGGCGACATTAACAGTGAATTGACTGCGACCATACAGCAGTGGTAGAACTTGATTCCTGCAGCTTTCAGTCCTTGGTCCATCACCTGTGCTGCATCCTGTAAATGATGCAAAACCTCTGTGATCTTGTCTAAAATCTAGTCAATCTGATACCAGTTCATACACACATTCCAAAAGACTGGAGAAAAATTAAGATTTTCTTTTACATGTCCTTTACTGAAGGTCTCTTTTACTTTTTAGCCAACTACACTGTCAATATGACTCAATATGCAATCTAGATGCAGGTAGAAGAACGTGACAGAGCAATACGAAGACGATTCTGAGTCAGAGTGTGCTGTCCCAAAGCTGTACATCTGTAATTTATATTTAGATAATTGTCTTTACTAACAGCTTTAGAGACACAAAGCCTAGCCAAAGGCTATAAAGGGGACATAAGTCAGAATGTGAAGCAGTAAGGTGGGGGAGAAATAGGCTGAGCAGTTTGGCTGCTGTGCCAGGGACTGCCACCAAGCCCATGTTTTCTGTTCCTGTAGGTGAGCTAGGGAGGAGCTGTCCTCTGTGCTCAGTAATAAGTGTCTCTCCATCTGCAAATCACAGGCTATTTTTCTTATAGTTCATCAGATGTGGATGTGTAACACCTAACCTATCCTTTGGCTATATCCTACAGTCACAGGAAATAGTGCTGGCTGACAGAGACCTCAAGGACACCTAGTCCATTTTTCTACCCCAAGGTGGGATTAGCAATACTTACGTCACACCTTATACATTTATCCAGCTTGCTTTCAAAATCCTCCAATACTGGAACGCCTACACCCTTCCCAGGTGACCCTAGTGCTCCACATTAATATTAGAAAGATGTTACCTTTAGAAAGTTTTGCTAGTATCTGACCTAGATGTCCCTTTCTTTCATTTAAGCCTGTCTATGTCAATACATATATAAGCATTTACATATGTGCCATATATATATATGGTGTACATGTGTGTGTTCGTTCACATATATATGTGTATATATGTGCTCATATTCCTAAATTTGAAATCAGATGCTAACCTATTTCAATAGCTCCATGTGTTTTCTTCTGCTTGCACTTGCAACTTATTTGTTTTGCCCAGTTTTGCATGAAGACAGATAAACAGAAAAAAAACCATTCACACTATTCTAGGAGTTACACTGTGCCAAAATCCCAGTGTCTCCAGACATATTTACTAAACTCTCAGTTATGTTTTGTTTTGTTCTAAAATTTGTTTGTCTCTTAAAGCAGTGCTTTACTCTTAAAGCAAAGAAGCCATACATTTTATACACTTAACTGTGATAGTTAAATTGTAAATTCCTATTTTTCTGAAATAATTTATCCACAAATGATGCCTCTTTTTTCTTCTGCTCCCTTGAATCTTGAATAATATAATTGTTTTTCTAGTATCATCAGGGTTATTCTAATATGAACTTTGTATTGTGTGTGCAGGATAGCACATCCCCAGCTGTGCTTCTTCATTGGCTCACAGACTTTTTTCCCAAAGAATATATTGTTTAAGTCTGTTCTCTACTTCTTTGGACAAATTCATGGTCTTTACAAAATTCGTGCATTTCCTGTCTTTTTAGGAAGCTGCATCATCCAGTTATCTGATACAACTGAGTTCAATTAACAACCAGACTGGGACACCAAGCAGATTTATTGTGCTGTCTTGTCTGCTTGTTTTGTTTCTTAAAATGTAGTATGAAAGCTGTAAATTGACTCGTCTGCTTATATTAGCTGTAACATTTCGGTACATCAGGACCATTTAGACTGCATTTCAAAATAAGATCTTAACCCATCTTTCTGCAAGGAAGGACTTTTTTTCAGGCCATTATTGTTTATGGCGAACGAAAGACCCTTCCCTAAGGCTGACAGAAGTGTCAGCAGTCATTGTTTTAAAATAAACAGGTGAGAGACCATGATTAATAATCTGGTCGATCATAAATATCAGATGGCCTAGCCAAAAATATAGCCAGAGAGTGACGGTTCAAAGGCTTCAGCTTAGAAGCAAATCTAGATCTAAGACAATATGGGAGAACCCTAATAAAAGCAAAGATGTGGTTTTGTGCAGCCTATGCCAATATGCGAGGGAACAGAAGCATCCTTCCCCTCTACTGAGTTTTCATACAAGCAGAGGAAAAAAGCACAGGCTCCCTGTTACATTCCAGTTTGTTTTTTCAATCTGTTCATGTTAATGGTACAATCGGGGATCTCCAATTATTGTGTCATCGCTGCCAGCAGCAGGCTAATGGAGCACCTCAGAGACAGACCACAGAACTGCAGTTCCAGCCACACAGGGCACTTCCCTCTTTTTATTACACTCTATAAGATAAGTCACACACGCTTTCTCTTAGCAGTCCTCATGAATCAGCAAAGAGCTGCCGAAGAATGACCATCAGGGCACTCAGGAAAGAATCAGGTGCCAGCTGTCAAAGTATTTCTTGGTGATTTACATTCTTTTTATGTATCTCTGTATCCAGTAGGAGGAACAGGCCAGCAAGGAGCATTTACGTATTTGCATTTTACAGGACAGGCTGCAAAAAGGAGATGTTGTCATGCAGGAGCAGGAGGGAGGATTTCTTGCCTTTTAGCTGATGCAAAAAGATATTCCAGTTCCTGTGACTTCTCCCAAGATCTGCATTAGCAAGTCCAATTAGGGTATGTACGTCCTGTCACGGGTGGCAGAACGTCAGGGCACTGGGGAGTGCAACGCCCAAGTCCGTGCACAGCCATAGCTTTTCTTCATCTTTACCTCTCTCTTCCATTCCATTTGGTGAACACTAGGGGCTTACACATGCTGAAGGAAAAATTTCGACAAAATTGATTTTGTCAGTAGCCTGTTTCAGGAGGTAAGAAACCAGCCATCTTGAATTCTGGCAATGAAACCCGTGGATGGAGACTGCAAAATGTGTGGCCACCCCTTGGCAGGGTATTGCTTCATGGTTTGTACGTTGGGTTAAGAAGGCAGCCGTTGTTCAGATAGCCCCATCCTTCATGCCCCAAAGGACTTGTTCTGAGAGAGGTCACACCTGCCAAAAATTCTGCTTTGATCCTCTATTTCATTTCTGCTTTCTCTGGTTGCAGAGTTTAAAAAATCACCTTAGTTTTAGGGTTCTCAAACTCTGGTCATGCTGTTCGTGGCCATGATGCCCCACTCTTTGGTGCCAGCCAAGAGAAGGTGGGACTGAGGAGACGAAAACAGAAAAGTGAACAGTTTCATTGATTAAATATAAACTATTAACTGCACTGAGACCGGCTTACAATTTCCCATGGTTGCTTCTAGACAGCCCTTTTCAGTATAAGCAAATTGCCATCCTTGTGGGAGAAGTGCTGCATGTATCAGTGAAAAGAGTGATACTTTTGGGTAATCTTCCTACAGTGATGGGACCCAGGCTGGAAATGAGGAGGCCTCCTTCTGCTTTGCTTTTCTGTTAACTGCAAACGGACAAAAGCTACAAGTTGTGAGGTTCCCTCACCAATCAGCGATGGGAGATTAACTTTATTGTTAACCTTGTCTGTGCCCTCACCAATTTAATCGACATTGGCCCAGGTCCCAGACCTAAGGCCAAGAAATACAGAGCAGAGCTCGGTCCGGTGATGCAATGAGAGCTAGTGCTCTCCCTAGCCATCCTGGGCTGGCTACATGTTGTTTTGATCCCTTGGCACAAAGCACAATGTCTTTGCACATCACCAGCCAGACTTCCAGCAGGTATAAATGAGCGTAACACAGAGAACTTCAGCGGAAAAGGTTTTGCATCCCTTAAGAATCTAGCCATAATTATTAAACTCTCCTTGAAAAATTTCTTTTTAGTTCCCTTTAAAAAAACGGTCTCTGTTACCCATCTCCTCACTGTGGGTAACCTCATTCTCTGCAAGCTCCAGCTGGAACCTGCATCACACATTGCTCAGTGCTCTGTTGCAAAAATCATTCCCCATTCGCAGCACTAAATCCCCTGTACATGCTCCTAAAATATCTTCTCTGGTTCCTCATGCCTAACTAAACAATGCAAAATCCTGATTCTCTGTATACCTCCCACAGCCATCCCAGCTGCTCCTGCCACCTTTCCTTTCCCTTAGGCCCTCTTCACTCATCTGAAGTTACTCATCAGGAATCCCCTCCTCCAACACTTCTCTCAGCTTTTTCTTTCATTGGACCCCTTTTGGGGAGGTAGAAGGAGGAGGTTATTTAAAATAAAACCTTGTCCAGTTCTTCCTCTCACCTTAGTTGTAAAACTTGCCATCGTAACAAGATTTGAGCAGATGCATAGAGAGATGCTCATTTCTGGATGTTCAAAGCATCCTGCTTGTGCTTGCAAAGAGCTAAAGCCCTGTGGGCTGGGCTGTGGGGTGCTTGACCCATGCAGGCCTTGCAGACCCTGGGAACAACAGCATGGCCTCATGCTAAGCCACTGGACCTCTTTGGCCTTGAGAGCTCCTGAGCGTGGGTCGAGGCAGTCTCTTTGCACAGGTCTGAGAGTCAACAAATGTTTCACAGCAGACAGGCCTGCTCGTGAGAGCAGACTGGAACCCTGTGCAGGTGCCATCTTTATGAGTCACGTCTCCCCCATCTCCCTTTTACACTCTGTCCCCACAAGTAGCTGCCCAGAGGCGTTTGCTTTGAAAGGACGTAATCATATTGTCCTCCCCCTCATTATCCCTCTTCCCAGCATCTGCACCTTATTGTATGGCCATCTCTTCCCATCGTTCTCATCTTAATTTAGTTTGGAAACTCTCTAGAGCAATGAGACATCATTATCTATTTTGTAAAACGCCATTCAGAGCTGTAGCAGAGTGGCACGTACACATGATAGAAATCCTACCCTTCCATTTCCTCCAAAAGATAGGCAGAGCCGGTTAATGCTCAGCAGGTTAATGTGCACTGCCCAGCACGTGTTACCAGCAAGAGCTCCAGTTACTGGAGCTTTCCCCTACAACAGAGGCGAGAGCTCAGCCATGCTTTGCTCCTCACAGAGTACTGTGGGAGGCCTCCAGCTGCTCCGCTCCTGACAACCATATTACCACAGAACATATTTTGATGACAATTTTTGGAGTGCCAGAGCAGTGACGGTCAGTAACAAGGTAACTTCACTATCTGCAGAGTCAGGAGTACACAGGAGGTTTCCCCTCTGGTTTGGTAACATCCACAGGACGCTTGCAGCATTGTAATGTTCTCACTCAGTGCGGTTACAGCACGCACAGCTGAGCCGTGTTTCCAGCAGCACATGTCAAGCTGCCTCACATCCCACCCCTGTAAGTCCCTCCCCTATGGGCAGCCCCGCAGTCAAAGGCAGGGCAATTCCCTGGGCCAAGGGGAGGCAGAATTTTGTGGGGTGAAAACCCATGACTAACTTTGGAAAGATATCATTTCCCCCGCAGTTAACAGTGCAGTCTGATGCTGGTTACAACAGGCAATAAAACAGACACCAGTCTGGGAAGACAGAGCAACATCCAGCGGAACTGCTGATACATCGGTTTTCCTCTCTGCCACCACAAAATGGATCTATTCTTCCTGTGGTCACCTATAGCTTACCCAATGTTCATGTGCTGAGAACTGGGCTGGATGTCAGGTCCTCAAACTAGTTTTCCTGAGGTACACTGGAGAACTGCGAATCAGCCACTGGATGGTTACTGAAATAATTAATAATCATCTCCTTCATTTTTAATAATGATAAAATATGTTTAATGGAGACCAAAAAAAAAAAAAAAATCAGCACAGATGATGCTGTCAGCAGCGATGACAAAAGCTCTTTACTTGTTGCTAATGACATAAAGCACTAGGCACATCCTGATGTCTCCCCCTAATATACAATAACGTGACTAAGCCTGCGCTATGATCTTTGCACAGCTGGACACGGGCAGCGAGGGCAGAGCACTGGGCTGGGAGACAAGAGACCTGGGCTCTGAGGCCTGGCCCGATACTGAACTTCACCTAAATTTGGGCCCAATCCTCTCCCATGTCTGCGCTTCTGCTTCTCTTCCCATCTTTGAGGTTTTCTTCAAATTATATTCAAATTAAATTAAATTTTTTCTTAAGCTGATGTAGGACTGATACAAGCAGTGGGGACCCACCTCCGTGGGAGCGGAACCCAGCAGGGGCACGGTCGTATTGCAAACCGCAGCATCCCTGGATTGGGCACTCTAGGTGCATCCACGCTGGCCCTGCAAGCCTGGAGCATTTCCTGGACTTGGGCACAAACCCCAGAAGAACCAGGGGACATGGGGACCTTACTGCTGCTCAATCAAGCCATTCACTCGCTCGCCACATGAGAAGCTGTGAAACGTGGAAAGAGCTTAGCATTCAAACTGCGTGACCTAGCTGTGAGTGAGGAGACGGGAATGATGTCAAGGAGGTTTTGTGCACGAAGCGTCCGTGACAAAACATTAGCTTAGGTCAGACGCTACCGAAATGTAAAAGGAAGGATGACTGTCAGTCTATCAATAACCAAAACAGGGAGCTGCCGCTGTTTCATGCAGCAACAGGTGTAACAGCTGTCAAACAGAAACTTCCTTTTCGCCGATTTGTAAATCCACCGGCCTGGGCAGTAACCGGACTCCTGATACCTTTGGTTTGAGAAGTAACAGCTAGGGCCAGCAGACAGCGGCAGGAATCAGCGTGCCCGAACATGCCAACAGCCAGAGTTGACGCGACCAGCACGAGCATTTCTGCTCGTTTCTGTTATTAAATTGCATCTTGCGTTTAAAAACGAGGCCGTCCCCCGAGATCGCGCCCCGCGGGGACGGGGTGCACCTCCGCACAGGTGGGCAGCGCCCTCAGCCACACGCCGCCGGGGCTGCCGGCTTGTGGTGAGGGGAGCGGCAGCGCGCTCC